>JANHGC010003392.1:14713-28614 GCA_027560395.1 Boaedon fuliginosus
GCCCTGACAAAAAATTGTCTCTTGTATCTACAGTCCGCAAATTGGGTGCTTTCTTTCAGGTTGTGGCAGATTTTCTGTTCAACTGTCTCCTTAAATCAATTAATACAGTGGTAATACCCTATATATGTTTAGTCAGAATTAAATTCCATTGTGTTGACAGACTTACTTTTTTATAAGAGTACTGCAATCTCAGTGAATGTAGGGGTGTATGGAGTTAATCTTGAAAAAGCAGGAGTGGTTATGTAAACACCAACTCAGTCCTGAGAAAGAGGAGGGGGTGAAAATGAAATTCAAGATCACCCCACTTTGACTCTCTTTGGTATATGACAGACCAAAGAGAAACCTATTACGGTAGGTTTCTATACAAAATTCTGTCATTTTACTTTACAGTAATATAGTAGGGTTCCAGTGGTTTCTAGAACCAGTAGATATCCAGTTGTTTCCTGACCTACTTACATTAAGGGGCTGACAGAGATATTTAAAGGGTTGTCATTTCTTTAAAAAGCTAATTGTTTTCACTACCACGTTGCATAGAAAACAAAAGTGGGATTAAAGACAAAATGTACCACTGTCATAATGGGACTTAAGCATGCTTAAATCTCCTTTGAAAAATGTCTATTTCTGTGCTGTATGTGACATTAGAAAACAATGGGATCTGTTTTTATGAACTTATCTCCTATGCAATGAAAAGTCACTGAGGCTGCAATCCTATATCACATATCTGGCAATCCAATCCACTTAATTCCATTGGACAAATGGATAAAAATTGGACAGCATCTTACCTACTAAGAGAAACAGGATTTATTAGGGAATATTAAAAGCTTTTTACCATAACCCAAGGATTTGGATAAAAGGATAATTTTTTCACAAATGTTACAAAATCAGTTGAGGAATTTAAAAAGGAAACATACCTGAAAAGATCAAAGATTGTTAGATAGGTATATGCAGTTAAAGCTGTGGAAAGAAGATGGCCATTTTACTGTCACATAAACAAATGATGAAAATAATTTAGTTAACCCACCTGTAAGTAAATAAATGTACTGTTGCTTTTAATAAACAATTGTTGGGCTTTATTCAATTTCCTATATAATAAATATGCATCTACCAAATAAATCACAAAGTTTGTCCAGGAAATTGTTTAGGCCTGTAGGACTTTTTTTTTGTATGGTGGCATGTCAGGGTTTGGAGGTTTTTTTAAATTTTGTGTGGGAGTTTGCACGTGTTATTGCAAATGGCATAATAGTGGATATTCAACAGTTGGTTAATGTACTGCTAGGATTTCAGAAGTTTTGTATGTGCTGTGGAGATGGAAGAGTGCAGAGTGAAGACTGAAGTAGTTAAGGAAATAAATAAAATATATGAGTAACAGATTGTCACCCTTTGGAGATTCGTTCGTTTTTGGTGATGGGTAAATTGTTCCTTGCATAAGATGGAAGTGTTAAAGTGGTTATGCAAGTTACATTGTTTGGCAGAGTCATAACTAAGGAAGTTTTTAAGACAACCTAAGGCCACTATTGTGGGAAACCTTAGCAATATAGAGCAGGCAGCAAGACAATTAAGGGAAGAAGCAGACTGTTACAAAATAGAACCTTGAGAGCAGAAGAGCATATATCTTACATTTTCACCCTTTAGATCAATGCCTAGAGCGGGAGTGGGAAAACATTTGTCAACCAATTGTCACATTTCCTTAGAATAGTGTTCAACATTTTAGTACGTTTTTAACTATTTTAAGTTTTTATATTCAGTTTTCATGTTTTTAACATTCCTTGTTTTTAATATTTTATTTGTATACTGCCCAGAGTCCCTCATAGAGGGACATAGAGGGACAGAGATGAACAGTTTCTAAATATGATGAAATAAAGATCACATAACAGTGACAGGAGGAGTCAGTATCAGTACCTCCAGACACATTCAAGATCATTAGTATATAACTTCTCCCTATGAAGACATAAAAACTGTGGTCTCAAGACAATTGGGTATGGCAATTTTAAAATTATCAGTGTACTATGCAAATAAAAATGGGTAGGCCCATCTTCAGTCATGAACATCTACAATATTAATCAAAGACATTACTGCCTCACACACTGCTACTCCTATCTGTAGCCTCCTTCAATGTTTTATCCCCCTCACCACCAAAACAAACAAGACACTGAGTTGGATGGGTATACCTGGGTATGTGATGGGAGTCATTATGCAGTTTTTCACAGAGAAAGTGAACATTAAAATTTTAAAGCTGCAAATCAGTCTATATACCTGAGTCTCCAGAAAAAACAAAATAACAAGGAGCACTAAAGATCATCAATGCTGCATAACTTAAGAATAACATAGACAGTCTAATATATAGGTAGCCCTTGGTTAATGATCCCTCATTCCGTGACTCTTCAAAGTTATGACTGTGCTGAACAAGTGGTGTTTCTGACTGGTCCTCAAAGTGCCAACTATTCCAGTACCCCATTGTTAGGTCATCACAATCTGCATATTTGGCAACCAGTGTTGGTTGAAGCTTCCCACAATTACGAGTGCACCCTCCAAGCCTCATTGCATTTGCGCCTTGCTTCTCTGGCCATTCATGCATTTTTACCCACCCATCAGCAGCCACTTCCTGCTTGCCAGCTTGTTTGCAAGCCATCTGGGAATTGCAATTTCCTGCCAGCTTTTACACTGACTGGTTATTAGAAGCCACCAGGATTTTATGAGAAGGTGCTCATTTAATGATCCATGATCCTGACTTAACAATGGCAGTGGAGACTGCAGGGATTGCCGTCGCTAAGCAATACAGGCATAAATCATATTGTGTTTTACAAACACATCATTTAGAGATGGAAATTCTAGTTCCAAATTGCAGTCATAATGCAAGGACTATCTGTGCTTGCAATAGTTGTTTCAATTCTTAGACATTTTATCACAATGCCATCATAAAGTATGTGCATCCAATTAATAGAATTGTGGACATTATTATTTTTTATTATTTATTAAATTTCTACTCGAGTAAAACTACTCGAGTTCCCCTTCAATAAAAGTAAACAAAGTTTTACATTTAGTATAATTAATGTTTGATTCATCTTAATATCCTTTCACAGTTTGAATAAAGAAATCATCAAGGGGGAAAGAAGTAACAAGAATGACTTTAGGAAGAGAAAAAAGTTAAAAAAAATGCTAGCAATCAATGATGCTCATAAATACAATTTTATATCAATATTAAACCACTTTTGTATGTCTACCATCATCTCATTAAAAGAAGGATAACATACCTATGCTGTTTGTAGAACTACACCACATAAGCAGGAATGCAGTACATACTATATTTATTGCACCGAACAGCAAGATCTTCCATGACTGTAAACAACAACAGTTCAAGCAAGTTTAATACAGTGGGTTTTATTGGGGGGAATACCCTATAATTTACAGATAATATTGAATATACAGCTCAGCTGTTCCCATGGCTTTAATATCTTTTCTGAAGAAAGAATGTCAGAGCATAGTCTTGGATCAATGTATTCATAATTTTTCAAATAGTGATTTATTGACCAACAGTTAAGTCCTTGGTTTATGACTATTGGAATCAGAATTTCTCTTGCTAAGCAAGGTGATTGTTAAGTGAGTTGTGCCCAATTTTACAGCTAACTGAATCACTACAGTTTAGTGAATCCAGCTTTCCCCATTGACTTAGATTGCTGGAAGCTCACTAGGAATAATTGGAAATCATTGACCTTAGGACACTGCAACTATGGTAAATACATACCAGTTGTCAAGCATCCAAATTTTGATCTTGTGACCGTGTGGATACTGAGATGGTTATAAGTACAAGGACTGATAGTAAGTCATTTTTAAAAATGCTGTCATAGCTTCACACAGTCATTAAGTGAATGAGTCAAGGACTACCTGTACAACTAAATTCAAAAGCTTTTTCTCTTCAGCATTATACAGAGTTTCTTGGCCCAGAATACTATTTGTTAATCAAACTTAATAAAAATAAAATCAATACATGTTGACAGTTGCACTATTAACAAGAAAAAATAAAAAAGACACAGACTTAGATAAATTAATAGATATAACAGATAGAAAAAGCTAAATCTCAGATAGCCATAACTAATAAGGAATATACCGAGTTGAACATTTTCCCCATTTGTTTGTCAGACTGACATTCTACTTCTCATCAGCACATAACATTCTACAGGGCTAAAAGGAATAACTATAAAATATTATGTAACACAATGAAAACTCAATTAAATCCTATTAGAAAATTCTAGAAAATAATAAAATCTCAATGTGCTTCCATCAGCCAAAAACCACTTCCATGTCAAAGGCTTGCTTATAAATATTAATAATATCTCTCTATCCTACAATATTGTTTAATAATAACAACAGTATGTTATTATTAGTTTTAGTTTAGTTTAGTTTAATTTATTGACACTGCACCTCGTACAACAAAATTAAATGCCATCTTCAGTGTATAACTATGAAAATAAAACACAAACATTCATCCTTCACATTTTATACAATTGAACTGAAAACCTGATATTGCATTAATATTGCACTATATAGTACTGATAGAATTCAATATAGTTACTGCCCTGGAATGTTAGATGCATCTGATAACATAGATGTTACTGTTATTATGCAATTTACAAGAATAAATAAAGAAGCTTAACAGTAACAAAGGAACAAATATAAGGAAAGTATAGGAGAGCAATTGGAACATGAAATAGGTTAAAAGTGATTGCGGAACAAATCAGAATCACTGATTTTGTATACATGTTTAAGACTCTTTAAAAAATAAGCATCTATGAATTAAAATATTTTCTTGCCAGTAAGTGAAAATACTTACCCTTCGATCAGCAGCTACTGTTCTAAATTCCTGTGTTAACTTGCCCAGAAGAGACCGCTGTGATTTGCGAAACAAATATATCGTTCCCTACAAACAAGATAGCAATAGTTGTTTACTAAATTTTCTATTTTTGTCTAACATTCCAAATCATGAACTTGATTTCTACATGCAAACTATCACAATAAACATTATGTCCATGCTAGCTAACATTTAAAAAATAACAAAACACTCATAGAAGGTAAATCCACTAATATATACAGTCTATATAAAACATGTACCTTACCCCTGTTAAAATGCCAGGTTTCTGAGATGAAAAAAAAAAAGACTAAAATAAATTATTTCAGAATTTTCCCACCTTTAGTAACATAAGCTCTACAATTCAATTGAAAAACAAACTGAAATCTTTTAGGGGAAAATAATAAATATTAGAATGTGGTGGCTCCATAACTGTGCATACCCTCTTATAAGTAGGGATATGGCTGTATTCAGAATTAACCAATCACATTCAAACTGATGATAAATAGTAGTCAATACACACCATCAACTAAAATGACTTTGATTAAGCCCATATAAAGTTCAGCTGTACTAGTAGGATTTTTCTGCTACTCAGTTGCCTCTTACAGCAAAAGCCTTGGTCTATAAGAGCTTTTCAAAGTATCAAGGGATCTCATTTCAAAAGAAGGATTTATTTTCCCCCTCGAAGTATTGGATATACCATGAAACACAATGAAGACAGCCATTAATACCGTAAGTGGAGAAAATATCGCACAACAGTGACATTACCAAGAACTGGAAAGGTACCTCAAAAATTGTTGAAAAAACCAAGAAAATTGGTCTGAGAGGCTGCCAAGAGGCCTATAGCCATGTTGGCGAACCTATGGCATGTGTGTGAGGTTCCTGGCACGTGTGAGGGTTTGAAGTGGGCCTGCCCACCTGCCCTACGTCAGTGCTCCATTTTACCGTGTTTTGAAGCACAGGTGAGCAGTGTGAACAGCTGTGTTGCAGCTCTGGGGGTCGTGCATGCATGTGCGGAGGAGGGGGGGTGCAGGGGGTCACGTGTGCATGCGCGGGGGGTGGGGAGCACTTCCCCACCCCTCCACGCACGCGCATGCCGCAACACAGCTGTTCGCGCTGCTCAGCTGTGCTTCAAAACACGGTAAAATGGATGGGAGTCACACGCATGTGCGTGTGGACGGAGGGAGGTGCAGGGGTAGGTGGCCGCGCATGCGCACACACACATATACTTTCAGCACGCAAACCCAAAAAGATTGCAACCACTGGCCTACAGCAACATTAAAGGGGTTGCAGGAATTTCTGGCAAGTACCAGTTGTATATTACATGGGATAACAACCTTCTGTGCTTTTCCTATGTCTGAAATGTGGGATAGGATGGCAAGATGGAAGCCTTTTGGAAACCATCCAACCCTGGCTACATTTTGCAAAAACCTACATGAAGTCTAACAAAAACATGAAGAAAAAATGTGCTATGGTCTGATTATGATAAGATCAGTGTTGAACGTTTTGGCCATAATTCCAAAAAGTATGTTTGGTGGAAAAACAACACTACACATCACCAAAAGTATACCATACCCACATTGAAGCATGATGATGACAGCATTATAATTTAGGGTTGCTTTTCTTCAGCTGGAACAGGAACTTTAATCAAAATTATGAACAGTTCCAAGTATCTCAGTGTTGGCAGAAAACTTTCAGGCCCCTGCTAAATTGCTGGAGATAAAAAGGCATTTCAACTTTCAACACAACAACCCAAAGCATACCTCCAAAAGAAAGGCTTCACCAAAAGAAGATCAAAGTTTTGAAATGGCCCAGCCAGAGTCCAGATCTAAATCCAATTTAAAATCTGTGCGGGTGATCTGAAGAGGGCTGTGCACAAGAGATGTCCTTGCAGTCTGACAGATCTGGAGCACTTTTGAAAGGAAGGATGGGCAAAGTTTCCCAAGGCAAGATGTGCCATGCTGATAGGCCCCTACCCCAAAAGACTGATTGCTGTCATAAAATCAAAAGAAGCTTCAACAAAGTATTAGTTTAAGGTAACCCACATTAGTGTATTTTTTTTATTCCCCCCCCTCAAAAGATTTCATTTTGTTTTTCAATTGAATTGTACACTAACATGTTACACTGAAAGTGGGGGGAAATCTGAAATGATTTATCTTGTTCTGTTGTTTATATCTCAAAAACCTGGCTTTTTAACAGAGCTGTATAGACTTTCCACATCCACTGTATTTACCTGCTAGTTTTAAAAAATTCACTCACTGGATTTTTACCCTATTTATTAAGAAACTGAAGAGTCTTAAGCGGCTTTATGATCACCATTGCATTTCTTAGGTTGAGAACAGACACTTTATGGGTACTTTAGGATTTTTATGGCTTTAAAAAGATCTGAACCCAAACCACACAGAAGTCAATTGTTTGGTTCCAGGTGGTTATTTCTTCACTAGTAAACTATACTTTTGCTCTTCCATTGAAGGATATGTTACAGTGGGGAATAAGGGAAGCAAGTATACCTTTTTCTTGACATGTGACTTAAAAACAACTATTTATGATTACCTATTGATCAAATTCCTAATTGAACAACCCTTCTAGGCTGATGAGCCAAGCTATTCCCTCCAGCCACTGCACCACACCTCCTCTCAGGGAAACACATCGGATACAGCGAGTTGCACAATCCAGTTACGTTTTCGCTTTTAGAATGAAACGGGACTCCCAGTGCAGCAGAGCTTAACAAACTGGGCGCTAGTGTAGTTGGGGGTGGGGAAGTTGGCGGGAATCCTTTCAGCACGGTCTAGTTGGGGGTTAGGGTAAGAGTCAGGTTAACCCTAACCCTGATGCTAACCCTGACCGTGCTGACAGGATTCCCGCCAACTGCCCCCACCCCCAACTACACTAGCCCCGCAAACTGCCTTCTACAGACACTCGGAGCTCTCTGCGCAGAAAAGGCTGGGAATCTACCCACTGGAAAGGTCTTCGCCAGCCTTGACAGCCACTTTTCCCTGCTGCAGGGAAGTCGCCTCCTTCAGAACTGGGAAGCCGCTCAACGCCCCGCTCCTAGCATCCTCTCACGGTTGCACCCACGTCGGACACCGACTCGCCATGCAGCGTCCGAGGCCCTCATCTGCCGCCCCCCAAGAATGGGAACTCACCATATTGCGGAACGAGCGGCTCCCAACGGGGCCGGAAAAGGCGGGCGTCACCTGTCACCAAAGAAAGGAGTAGGAGTTGAATTAGCTGACGTGTAATTGGCCAACCCCGGAACCAAACAGGAAGTGACGCAGTCTCGTTCCTCCTTCGGCTCCCCGCTCGGCCCCAATCGAGGCAGAGGTTGAGGTCGGCCCGCGCCGGTGGTCCGTTGCTATGGAAAAGTGCGCGCGCGATAACCGCGGTAGCTGCCGACAAAGTTTAAATGGGATCGTTTCTCGATGCGGGTAAACTCGTTATATCGGGTTACGGTCCGATGACAGTGAGAAGAATGCCTTGTAGCAACGGTGGAACTGCAATGAGAAATATTAGAGCGGTCGCCCCAATTGGCATATAGGTCAGAGGTGGGGAACTGTGGCCCCTTTTATGGCTGGCTCAGGAATTCTGGGAGTTGAAGTCCACAAGTCATAAAAGGGCATAGTTTCCCACCCTCCTCCGATCTAAATACTCTTTCAGAATTCTTCGCACAACCCAGCGCCCTCCATTTAAAAAAAAAAAAATGATTTATACCCCGCCTCATTTCCCGGTCAAAGGGAACTCGAGGCGGCTAACAACATTTAAAAATATGAAACAGTACAATTTAAAATTGTTTACACAATCAACCACATTCAACAGGTATGTGTTGGACTTCAAGTCCTGTAATTTCCAGCCAGCTCCCTGGGAATTCTAAGGCAGGGATCTCCAACCTTGATTTGTGGACAACTTCCAGGATTCTGGGAGTTGAAGTCCACAAGTCTTAAAGTCGCCAAGGTTGGAGACCCCTGTTCTAAGGAACTGTAGTTCAGCATAATTGGACGACACCAATAAAGACATCAACGTGTCTTCCCATTAAATGCAGGGTGCAATCCCTCACAGACCTGGTTTACAGCTTTCAAGAAGCTGCAGTTAGCTAGTCATAAAGTACATGATGAAAATTGACTGTTTTAGGTCTAAATCACAAACCAGTTGACCGTCTCTTAATGAAACATCAAGCATACAACCTGGAAATAAGGAAATTCCTGACAGTGAGAACGACTGATCAATGGAATGGCATGCCTCCCTGAGTTTTTCAAGAAAACACTGGACCACCATTTGTCCGGTATGATATAAAGACTTTTGCTTTGTGTATAGGGTTGGACTTGATTTCCAAGGTCCCTTTCCAGCCCTATAATTCAATATTAGGTGAGACTGCATCAGATTAACAAAATGTAGACTTAAAGGACATCTGATTAATAGTGCTAGGAACCCTTTGAATGAAAACGCCTCTATTTGCAGCCTTTGAAAAGTATTCAAGACACATTTTGAAGCATACTATTTCAACTTTGTTTTGTATAAACGGACTGAGAATACTGTTTGTGCATGATGCTAATGTAATCTATCCTTCAGTAGGATTTACTTTCAAACGTTTAACAGCTGGTTTTCCTAGTTCTTAAAAGCAGGAAGGTTTACTTTTCTTTTTATATAGTATTCTCAGTCTGACTCTATCCAAATAAAGAGTGCCCAACCAGCACAGAAAGCCAGTTGAAAACAGCTTTTTCCAAAAACTTTTTATTCACCTTTTAACTCTATAGTATAAATGTTTTCTTAGATTTTCTTTAACTTTAGTTACAGAACTAGTGACTAATATTCTGATGCACAAAGTAATAGCCATGCAAAAATGTATTATTGTGAAAGTTGCCTTGTGGCATAGTTTATAGGATAATTAAGATATCAAGGTAGAGGTATGTTATATTTCATATTTGTTTTGAGTGTAATAAAAAAAGAATGTAACCAACATCTCACAATCCATTTTAACATACTTAAAAATATTGAATACTCAAATTACGGTTTCCACATTTTTATTTATAAAATAACAGAGGAAATTGTCTGTTTCAACACAGTAAATTAGAATTTAAATAGTTAGATTTCTAGTCTTATTTCAGAGATAGCAAATGGAAATACCCAAAACAGTCATTATCTTATGAAAAATATTAACAGCAAAAAGTAATACTGTAGGCAAGAGATTTGCAAGTCATGAGTCAGGAACTCAACATGGAATAAAACTGAGTATTAAGACAAACTGCAACAAATAAGTTTGTCAATCTAATTCTACAGGAACATTTTTCATATTTATACACATTGTTTTCCTAATATTTCATATTGTGATACCTAATTTCAACAGCTAGCAAAATTATTTCAAAGTTGTCTCTTCATAGCTAAAAATCCATTCAATAAAAAAATCCTAATTTTAATAGCACCTTTGATTTAAAATTAAAAACTTATCTACATGTCAATGTTTTATTAAATAATATAACTAATAAGATAACTAATTGAGAAGAACATTCTTTACAGAAAAGGTAACAGATGTTTCCTAGGAACTTGTATGTATTGATAGGAATGCTTTCCTCTGTTTTACCCATATAAATAGCATAAAGCCTTTTTTAGAAGAATCTGAAAACAAAATTTAAAATTGTCTAGGATGTCTGTTCACTGGACATCCAAGATGTGTTACAGAAGAACCCAGATGATACAGTAAACAAACATCAATATGTAGATTATGGTGGTTGCTTGATAAGTGAAAACAGACATGATAACAGTTTATGCTACTCAATGAACAAATACATCCTACATCCATCTTGGAATGAATTTGGAGCCTTCACCAAGTTCTCATTAATGCTAGCACATAAAAAAAATTGGAGGAGCTTAGTACACTATTTTCTAGAAAACACAGTATTATTAAAACGGTATGAGACAAATAACTATGTTTCTCACACATATTTCTACCGTATTAAAGAGAATTGAAATAAGGACATGATTACAATCATTGCTGGATTATGGTTTGAATGAAAATGTATTAAATGTTATCTTTATTTTAAAGCAACTTTTATTGCATAAAAGCAAACAGTCAGTAGTGTCCCACCATATTTCAAAATTTGCTAAATAGTTATACATAACTGAGATTTCAGAAGTTCCCCCTCCCAAAAATGCTTAATAAGAAAGGTAGCATTGCCTTTACCAAAGATAATATATATGAAGCTAAAAATTCAACCATTTGAATTCTTATGAAATAAGCTATACAGAGAATACACTAGGATCTCTAGAATCTTTTCAAGCAAGCGTCTGAAATACTCCTAACACTTTCATAAAAAGGAATTAAGCCAATTGACTTGGCAGTTTTAATTCTATTTTCATATATCTAAATCCAGTACTTTTTTTCTAAAAAAAAAAAAGGTACCAGAACTCCGTCGTATTGCGCATGCGCACCATAGATATACTAATATACAAAAGAAGTCTAAGGAAAAAAAGGTGCCGGAACTCCGTTCCGGTGCGTTCCGCCAGAAAAAAAGCACTGTCTAAATCACCTAGTAATTCTGATTCAAATAGGATAAAAATAATTCTTGCCTGAGTAAATTTGTGCTTTAATTAATCAGACTTTGATTGCAAACATAATTCAGAAATGTTTATCCCTTAAATTAAAATAAGGCAGATTATTGCAGCCTTTACTTAAAGCTTTGGATAAGAAGTGAAACATTTTCAAAGAAAAAAAATGTCCAGTAGCAATTTTGAAAAAGCATCTTTGGGACAACTATGACCTGGATGATTGAGAATCTCCATAGACAATAATTTTGATTATTAGGTTTTTGAAGTCTGATGTATTTGTAGATTTAACATTACAGTTCTGAAAATTTTAATTGAGACTTCAGGCAACCACAATGTTTACTACATCAGGGGAACAAATAAAAATGTTCAATGTCCTTGGTTTAGATTATCCAATTTTACAATAAAGAGTTAAGTGATCAGGAAGCTTTAGCCAAGTATAATTTGTTCAAGGATTAAAACTAATACAACTTTAAATAAGACTGTATAATCACTTTATTGTATACTGTACCAATATGAAGAGCTGAAATGTACAGGAGTAGCTAGTGTCATCAGTCTTTCAAAAATGTCCTTTACTTTATGGTGTAATAAACATCTTTACCATTTACTTTTAGCAAGAGTGTTTATATTACGCAGTATTTCTGTGTTCAGATGCATCAATATCGTCTTGAAATTATTTCAAAGATAAAACAGGAAAAGAGGCTTTAAATTTATTCCATAATAGGTACATCTTACAAATATTTGTTGAAGTTGGAGACATGTAATCTGTACATATCCACACACACACTTTACATGTAAGCAAAGAAAATTGAAAGAAAAGAGAGAAGTATATTAGAGAGTATGAATAGTATGAAACCTAGTTTTCTGAATTGTCAAAGAAAGATAATGTACTATCAGTTTCAGATATTAAAATGCTTGCCCTGTTTAATCAAGCTGTAAGAGCCAAGTAATATACTTTTATTGTATTTTAAATAAAACTGTGATGGTTTAATAACTCATACAAAGATTTGTAACAGCTGTTAATAGAACAATATATTATTTTTTTACATTTGCCTTTGCACATAAGGCATAATTTCTTCTATAAGATAGCAACTGAACAGATCTCTACAAATGAGAAAACCTTAGGTTATGATTAGGAGTATTGTTGATTTGCAAATAGAATGTATTATCAAATAAAATTTAAATGAAGTTCATAAAATCCTGCTTCAAGTTGAAAAGTACCTTTCAAAAACCAATGATAACATTTTAACAGAAATGTTACTGTTCTGTCTGTTTTTCCATCCTTTTTGGACAACTACTAAATTTTTAAAAATGAATTAGTCTTAACTCATGTATCTAATTCAAACTCTTTCTATTATAGCAAACATACAATTGAATAAATTATTCATTTTGTAAACACCAATCTTATTAGACAGAGAAGTAAATCCATCTGTTCCTTTAATATTAAAAGCCCATTGTATTACATGTCATTTAATAGGTTTTTTTAAAAAAAATGGTTGTGTAACTATAAACTGAAACATATGGTGGATATAAAAGACCAATTAAACAAGGAATTACAGCTATGATCACTTGCATATCTTAGAAAATCACCAGAATGGAAAATTCCCTGGCTCTTGGTCACTGTGGTCACAAAAACTATCACTGAAGAGAAACTCTGTCGTTGATTTAAATTAATACTATTTCACACTTTGACTATGATACAAAAACAAGATGTTACTATGAATATTTATAAACATACTGGGAAACTCTGCAAGGAAAAATTGACAATCTTAACCCATTTGGTATACCAATTTGTTATGTTGTCTGTGGGACTTCACAAAGAGGAAGAACAGACTACGTAGATGGTTTATATATAGATTTTTCAAAATAATATTCTTAGGCATATGGGTTTATGTTTAATTTGGCACATTATCATACACAAGAAACTGAAAACAAGGCTTAGTGATTAAGAAAAACACAACAAAAGTAAATATCATGAGCAACTTTTAGAAAATACAAAGAAAGTAGACAAAGTACATTTTCCTATCATTCATTTGGTAGAATTCTCTTCCCCATTTTACTGTGCTCTCATAGTTTGTTGGGTATAAATCCTGGTATTAAAGTTTAGGGAGCTCATAATCAAATATTACAAATCAGTCTTGCCTTTTAGTGCAGGTACTGCTGATGTCTTGTAAACAGTCAGCATTAGTTTGAATTAGCTGTCCCTTGCTGACAACAATCTCCCCTCATTTGATAAAGTTCTTGATCACACTGTAGTGTCTCCAAAGGCTTTGTTCCAGCGAATGTAAGCTTCTAGGGTTTGAGGGCTAAGGCTGCATTTTATTTTCTTCAAAGATTCGTTGAAATCCGACAGCCGAATATTCCTCATCTTAAAGGAAAGAAACAAATAAGTTGCCTTGAGTATCACATATTATTGGGTTTAAAATTTGTTTATTAAACCATCATATTCTCCACTGGATCCCAGATGGGTCCGGTGACATCATTTGGGCTCCGCCCCTCTGTCAGGCAAGACACAGCTTTT
>JANHGC010003392.1:28714-38865 GCA_027560395.1 Boaedon fuliginosus
CCCAAATGATGTCACCGGACCCATCTTGGATCCATCGAGAATGGGCGTTCACGGTGAGTGAACCAACTAACCATTTTCAAAAACTATTAGCATGGGACTACCAGCATTGAGAAGCAGACCAAAAGTACCATAACTCTACTTGGGTAAGTATTACTGTGCTGATTCCACTAGATGGCACTACAGTATTTGAATCAATTTCAGCAAATCATTTCAGACCATTTCCCGACACCCCCCCCAAACCCCATTTCTAGCCTGCTAAAATGACTTAAAATACAAAGTGCTTAAGGCAACAACATAATCTGATCTCTCCACTCCCTATTTCAGTCTATGCATTCTTTATGTCTCTAAAAATTTAGACAGAGAATCTACTAACACGGTGCCGTAATAGGAAAGGGAGAAGTTTCAACACTGAGCTGGGGACACTTAGAACTATCCAGAGCGTACTAAAGGTTGCAGGATGGGAAAAAAAAAATCTACTGGTATGTTGTACTCATGAAATGGTAATTTTTACACTACAGTGCTGTATATACTGTCTATATATCTAGCCTTCTTTCTAAAGTTGCATATTTTTAGTCACGTTTGTGTACTCAAATATAAAATTATGGTTATTAATTATCTACTTAGTTTTAAGAGGAATTATTTCTATTCTGTTTTTGTTGTATTGTATTGTGAGCCACCTCGAGTTCCCTTCAGGTGAAGAGAGGCGGGATATAAATTCAATAAATAAATAAATAAATAAACATATTTTGGGGTATTTGGTTGCTTTTTGGTAGTATTGGATTTTTTTGATATTACACTAAACAACTTGACAACTTAAGTACCTTTGTAAATTAAATGTGTTTTACTCTCAAAAGAGTACCTAATCCTTATGATTTTGAATTTTCAGTTGTGGTCTGAAAACAATAAAAATACAAAAGATTAAAAATGACTAAGTTGTTTAAGTTAGCAAAGCACATACCTCACTAGCAGACATGTTCTTCACCTGCTCAGGTTTTAATTCTGTAAATTAAAATAAACATAATTAATTAATTTAAAATCAATATATATCTGATATATCTGATATATCTATCACAAAACTTAATATTTGAAGTAAGACAACTCTGAATTCTGGCAATAAAGCTGGTTTAAACCATATTTAAGTTCATGTTTCTTCATCTTGAAGATCATAAAGCTCTAGGCAGGTCATGATCACATGACCATGGGAATGCTGCAACAGTCATAAGTGGTAACTGGTCAGGGTCACTTTTTTCAGTGTCGTTGTGACTTCAAATGGTCACTAAACAAATGGTTGTAAATCGAGGGCTATCTATATTAGGCTTTCAAAGATTTGGGGAGCTTTTACAAGTTGAAGGAGGAGGAACTTACTTCCCAAATCTTTCCACTCTCACTCAAAACAAGAAAAAACCCTCAAAACAAGGAAAAGAAATCGGTAAATATTTTCAAATTTTGATTAATTCCTATAGATTCCAAAGAGGACTGTTAATAGATAATTAATAGATAATATATATATTGTTAATATCATGTATTATAGAACAATGCCGCCTCGAGTTCCCCTTTGGGGTGAAGAGAGGCGGGGTATAAATCTAATAAATAAATAAATAAACAAAAATATATTTCAACTATTTTAGATTTAACAAGCTGATATGCCTTGTCTTTTTATACCTAATCATCTAAATCACTTTAGTTACTGCAGCTTTTTAGACTTCACTTTAATGTTGTTCTTTTTACCTTATTGTCACATTAATTGCCCCACCTTCTACCCACCTAGAAGTTTGAAAAGATGCAAATATGAATAAATTGGTACCACTTCTCACCACTTTGGTGGGAAAGTAACAGTCTTCCATGTGTCTCAGTATATAGACATGCTGGCCACATGACCATGGAAAATATCTATGGACAATGCTGGCTCTCTCGATTAAGAAACAGAGAGAAGCATTATCCCTAGTGTTAGACATGACTGGAAAGGGGAAATCTTTACCTTTTTTTTACTAGGTTTCAATGTTTAAGTTGATTACATTTTACCGTTAGCCTGTCCTTATTGGATTGGTTGCAAATTTTGTAATATGCTGTCTCTGTGCTAAATGAACATTGGATGTGTCTGTGTCTGTGTGTGTACGTACCAATGTATATATATGCATGCATGCATCTAATTTACAAAGTACAACCAATGTTAGCTAGTTAATTCTGATTGTTTAAATTCTTTTTAAAACACTACTATCTATAGCAAGTACTTGAGCAAACTACTATTTCTTTGGATCATACCCTAACCATATATCTGAGCACTTTTTAGAGCCACCTTACAAATGCATTTAATTCAAAGTTAATAATGCATACCTCGTATAGGGCCCAACGCTGCATCTTTTGCCAATGCTGTTAAGTCACTACCTGAATATCCATCTGTCATTCTTTAGAAGGGAACACAATTTCAAAAATTTATATTCTCTACAGAAAGCTAATAATGTTTACAATGTTACATTCTTTATTGTAAAGCACTGCAATACAAATGAATAAAACAGAGTTTGTAAATTTTGGGTAAAATATTTAGGTCCATGGTTCAGATGTTTCAATATTTAATGCTCTAATATTAATGATATTAAATTGTAGTCTTATCATTTAAGATGTCAGCATACTATACTTGATGAGAGATGAAGTGCTGATATCTTTTCTTTATAAACAGTGAGGAAGAGAAACATGGCTATGCCATTACTCAGAGCCATTTATATTTAGCATTTCTTCTTATGAGCAACAGCTGCAAATATCACTAGGACTATGCAAAGTCCACCTAGATTTAGCAGTAAGTTAGAATTTACTCACCTAGCTAACTGTGCCAATTCCTTTTGGGTTAATGGATTTCCTTGTTTGCTCAAGAGATTTTTTAGTAAAAGTAGTCGAGTCTGCAAAATATAACATTATTTGCAATATCACCTCTGGTTAAATAATCAAGCAAAGGCACTATACATCTGAAAATTGTGCAGAATGATTTTCACTTTGCAAAGGCAACCCAGAGGATTAAGTTTGAAGTCATATGGGGAAGAGGTGAAGCTACATCTTTAAAATATCCTTGTACTTCTATGTCTTGCTATTATACAAATATTAGCAAAATGCTAATGGATTAATAGAAACAAAGCAATTATAAGAATCCAGCATTCTTCTATTCAATCTGTAATTTCAGTTCCAATCAGACTATCCCGTCTTCTCGCATATTTTAACACATTAAATATGTGAAAAACTATGAAAATCTTATTGGGACTGATACGGAAGGCATCTCACAACTGGCTTTAATTTGCTGTCTAGTACATTGTGGGTTTAAATAGATATTCCATGGCAAGCACCATATTTGGCTTGGCACTCGTGCAAATATACCATTTAAACTTACTTGCCTGTTGCTTGAAAGTTTTCTTTTACATAAAAGTGAAAGCTTAGATTTCCAGATATATGAAAAATAAGTAAACTTGAAGCAGATGGAAAGATAAATTCTCTTTATGCAATCCTTTTACAAATAAAGCATACTCATGAACTGATATAGTGACAATTAAACTTCCACATTTAGGTTAATTCCGATGTTAATGGTAATTTTTTCTTCAGCTACAATCTAGGTTCAAATGGTCACTTCATAGGAAAATAATCAGAAACTTAAGAAATAAATTTTACAGAATAGGGAAATGAACAAAGGGGATAATTGACAAAGGCAAAGGATTAAAAAGAAGGAAAAGAAATGGAAAAGAGTACCACTACAGAAATCCTAGTAGACCTTGTAATAGAAGAATTCATCCTATAATTAAACATGAACAAACTAATTTTTGTGTTATTAATCTGCATCCAAGAATTGAATAAGAGACATTCTTACTTAAAAATATCACCATATGCTACATACCTCTTCATTGGGCAATGATACATATACTCTTTTGGTGAATCGTCTGAAAAAGAAATATTAATATAAAAGTTCTATTTAAGATTCAAGATATAATAAAATTTTCAAACCAGGATTGTAGTTAGCAAAATTTTATTTTTTAACTCTATAAAATTTAAAATTGGTCCTATATTAATTTCTAGCAGTTAATAGAATTTCAAGATCACACTTTATTGTCAGCCCAGCTGGAGATGAGATGATGAAGAAGAAAGATACATTGGCCTTGAGAAAGTGGAACACAGGCAAAGAAAGAAAAGGGGAATATGAAAAAACAGGAAACAACAAACAGAAATGGAAAAGTCTCAATTCAACATCAAAGCAGCTGGGTTTTTTTGGTATTTATTTTGTAGGTCTAAGTTCCAATTCTGTATGAATGTGCCAATTTAATTTGCTAACTTAATCATTATTTTTATTAATAAGTAATTTATTTTTAAATACAATAACTTAATTTGTGTCAATAAAAATGACATCTTACTAAACTTCTATTTAAAATAATATAGCTCAGAGTGGCTTTACTGATTAGAATTTAACAGTGAAAGAAGTTGTGACTCGCCAGCGTTCTGCAGAGTTGGCAGACAAGTCTGACTCTGAGGAAGAACTTGAGTCAGACTTGGATATAAGGGAAGGGCCAGCAGAAGAAGCTGTGCTTGAGGCCGGGCTGTCTACTAGCTATCAGTGGTCATCTGCATCTGATAGCAGTGGAACAGAGCAATTAGAGCCCATGATTAGTACATGAGCACACAGATTAATTAGCAGGCAACAGCAGAGGAAGAAAAGGGGCCAACGGGGAGGCCGGGCCACAGGTGACGGGTGAATGGCGACTCCCTACAAGACATAAAAGGGTGAGAAGGGGAGGGACATGTGCAGAGAAGAACTTGTTGTTTCAGAATCAAGTATCGTGTGTTGAATTCTTACATTTTGTTCGTGTTTGAACATCCGTGTGTCTGCATCAATTTTGGACTGTTTATTTCTTGCTATGAACTCAAAGTTTGTGTGAATAACATTATCTCTGAACTTGGCAGCTTGCATGAAGAACTTGGCAAACTTATAGGAATAAACATAGATAAGAAGGACTTTCCGTATGTTTATTCAATAAAAGGTTAGTTTGTCTTTAAAAACTGGCTACGGAGCCGTTGTTACTAATGTAGAACAGAACAGGAAGGAAACATAAATGTCACTAATAAAATTTAAATTCAGGCCCAATACATTTTAGAAAAGGTGTTGCCATAAAAACAGAAACAATACAAAAATGGATACAATAACTTTCAATACACAAAGATAGTCCTTGACTTATGACCAGTCGCTTAGCAACCATCCAAAGTTACAACAACCCCTCCCCCCCCCCAAAAAAAACTTACCAGTGACTTGGATTTGAAGTTCCAAAAGCTGGTCGTGTGTGTCCCCCCTCCCTACCCCAGTCAAATAATTGCATTTTGGGCACTTGGCAACCAGTACATTTCCACAGTATCCTTAAAAAAGCAATAAATATTCCACAATATATAGGAAAACTAAATTTTCCTGGCAGTTGAAATTCTTCCCTCCATGATAACTAGAATTTCGTCAATTATTTTGAAATAATTGACACACATATAAGAAGAAAAATCTGAGAACTGAGAGATGTTTTGAAACAATGGCATTTGGCCAGGAAGATATATTTTTGAAATATATTATATTTCATTTTTTAATGTATTTAACCAGTCTTCAGTACCAAAATGAAGATAAATAATTGATTATATCAAAAATAAAGTTAGAAAATATTTCCAACAATTCATTCCAACAATATTTCCAGTAAATATATAATCATCTAGGAAAGTATTTACTGTGCATTTTTTCATTTTTTACCAAAATAAATATACTCTTTACACATGGTGTATCAAATTAGTGTTCAAGAATAGCATCAAAATTAAATTTACATTATATATTCCTAATTAATTATGCATGAATTAAAATACCTGAGTACAGCATCATCAAGCTCCTGTGGTCTGTTAGTTGCTCCCATTACTAAAATGCGGTCTTCTCCTGAAGACTGTACCTTTTCCCCCCAAAAAACAAATTCAGATAGAATCAGAAAAGGAAACATCATTCTCTCTTTCTCCCCCTCTCCCCCTTCCCTCTCTCCCCCTCCCTCTCTCCCTCTCCCTCCCTCCTCTCTCTTTTCTTGTAACTGGGAACAAGCTTTCCACGACACCATGTAGTGGCAATGCAGAAATCATTATTATTTTAAGGACTTTAATGACAAATTATGCTTTTCTCATTATTAGGAAACGTCTAGAAGGTTTTTTTCTTGTTTACTGAATAAAGGAGAAAGGGGGAGGGAAGGGAATCTTCAGGTAGCTTCAAAGCTTTTTTTATAGTGAGAGTCATGTGTAATCAAGTCAAGGGAAGGTCTTGATGTCTCCTAATAAATAACAGTAAGAGTCATGATGCTAGGATTTGATAAAAACCTTGGGGTTTGTCATGGTTGATTCGCTAAGCAACCCTGCTCGCTACAACAGTAACTGGAATGGGGAGGGAATGTAAGTGTGTCGTTTGGAAACGTGAGACAGACTTTTCAAACCCCAAGGTCATCAACTGGGAATGCAAGCGCAACTGATTGGTGGACAATGGATAATGGGAGATCCAGGGAGGGAAAGGAAGTTTTCCTATACTGTGAAAACATGAGAACTGCCTTTTCTACTTCAATCAGTACCCATATGGCTTTTAAGTAAAGTTATACTCTTGGAGAAAAATGTCCCAGGAGATTCTTTTGCTGTTTAATGCAATGGGACGGTTGACAGGGATGTTGTTTGTTGTGAACTTCTGCACTGAACCCAATGAGGAAACTGGCTGTCCTTGTGGTATTTCTGCTGTTGTTATTAAGGAGCTCCTGGCAGCTTGTAAAAGATTAGGGTATTATCTTGTTTTTTATATATGGTGTGTTTATTGTCTCTAAATCCAAAAGAACCAATTGCCTGGGCACCTGATCACTGCCCTGACTCTTGGCAAAACACATCACTTTGCCCTTAGCATAAATACTGTATTTCACTGTTTAGCACATTGTAAACAGGTAAATAATTTCATTGGGTTTGGTGGTCTTGAAGTTAACAGCAAGTGCATTGAAAAATACTTAAACTGCCGCCTCGAGTTCCCCTGGAAGGGGTGAAGAGAGGCGGGATATAAATCCAATAAATAAATAAATAAATAAATACTTGAAGCTTAGGAAAAAAGGGGCGACAAAGAACAGTAACAGTAAGTTTATCTTTTATTAGAAAAACCTTGACTGTTTTCTTTTTTAAAAAATGTTTTTTTAAAAATCAATAATAAAAAGCTTAATCTTTAGAGGTAAAAATACTATGTAACTGCCACGAACACCTAGCACGGTAATACTCTTCCACAATTAATACTTACGCCATCAAACTCTATTAAGAATTCTGTTTTTAAACGTCGGCTAGCATCATGTTCTCCTTCTCTTCTTTCACATAATAAACTATCCACTTCATCTAAAATATAAAGATAAGATAACCTTTGTTGTCATTTTTTACAGTGAGCACACTGGCACACATTAAAAATAAATTCTGTTGCCCGTTCTCAAAAGAAAGTATGTATCTACCCATACCCATACATAACACACATATACACATGCTATATACATACATATATATCTATACCTACACCCATGCATACATACATATACATACACACACACACACACACACACACATATATCACTGTCCATTTTGAATACATAGTGGAAAATATGCAATCAATATTAAATGTATACTTTAATAGTTTAAAATTGTTTATATAATGCAATATATAGTCTAAACAGCATATATTGCTCAAGAGCTCTTAAGTAAGTTGTCAATATTTTTAGGAATGACAAGAATTAAATTTTATGATCCAGGTTATTAATATGTGATCAGTGCCACACTTAGCAAAATATGGCTTAACTTAAAAAGCTAAGCAAAACAGATCTTGCTAGTACCTGACTAGGAGACCCACCTGGAACTCTTAGGATAGGAGGCTAGACCAAGAAGACTTGAAAAAAAGAGAAGGTAATGGGAATCCATTTCCATATATTGGTTAAGAAAATTAACAAGTACCTGGTCATTGATTTGGGGAAATTTTGCTTTTTTTAAAAGAAAATTCTATTCTCCAATATTGATGATCAGTACCGGTACTTGTTATAAATGGTATAAAATAAATTGAAAACTGTGGGTTAAGAACTTATTATTTCCGCAATGCAATTCAATCTAATAAAATGGATAACGAATAATATGTTATTCTCAATTAAAAGACTATTTTTAAAAGGGTTATATTTTAAATTTAAGTCAAAATTTTGATTAGTCAGACACATGAAATTTTACCAATAAAAATGATAGAGGGCTGAAGTTCTCTAGCTACTGCAAAAAGTGCACGGACTAATTTCTCTCCTTCACCAACCTAAGGAAAAAAAAAACAAAGAAAAGTTTTTTTTTCTCAGGAGGCTGCCCCGAAGTATGTGAAATGGAAAAGATTTTAAAAGAAAATGGGTTTTTACAAAATTACTATATACTTATTACTCTAAGCTAATAACAAAAGGAAAGTACAGAATCAGACAATTGGGGAAAAAAACCAACACAACCTCAGACAAACAGCAATAAAAAAAAGCAAAACATGGAAATTATGTTATAAAACTCCAAAATCTCGGACTCTATTGGAGGAGCTTTTCTTGCTTTTGTCTTGAAAGAAACACTAAATTGAAATCTATATAAATTTTCTTCTAAGATCTTTTATATTACAGCTTTGAAATTTTACGTATTCCAGTGGAATGAAATTAGACACAGATGTAGATGCAAAATTAGAAATAGTTTAGAAACAGATAAACATTATTTCCAATATACTGGAATCTGGTGCAAATATGGCTCCATTTATTATTTTTTCCAAAACTTCCTGAGATGACTCTTTAACCACAGTCAGAATATAATATTGCTACTCACATATTTTGATGTCAGACTTGCAGCACTTATGTTAAAGAAGGTTGAATTTGATTCTGCAGCAACTGCTTTGGCCTATATTAAAAATATATATTAGTTTAAGGCTGCAACATAATACCAAGCATGTAATATCTTTCAGCAATGTAATTATCCTTATTAGCCCGAGTTCTGCTGAATTGGATACATATTTGCCAGTGAGTAACTAGATTGGGATTTCAATCTATTAGCACTTCAGCAACGTATGTTATATTTTGAAATGTCTGCTAATAAAGTTCAGAATTTACTTTTTCTTGTAATATACTGTGAAATTCTGAGCATTCTTCTAACTGGAGTACCCATGACCCAACATGAAACTACTGTTATCTCAAAAGGATAGGAAAGAATATTCCTTGGGTACATGTATAAAAAAAATATAATGCTCAAACACTATTTCCACAAGCAATATGCCAAAGCACAAACAGACTATTTTCTGGCTAAAGGGAAGGGCAGAAGAACTGAAATGAATGGGCTGAGGGTACAAATGGGCATAACTGATTTTGTTTTTATTTTTCTGGATTAAGGAGAGATATTTTGAGAATTTTGAAAGAAAGAAATTATCTTTAGGCTCTTACATCTCACATGTTTGTTTCCTGTCTTAAAATGACAGAAAAACATACTGCCAATTTTCAGCAAATATAATCAGATTTAGAAGAGGTACTGGGGGAACAAAAGAGCAGATTGCCTGCCCATGTGATAGAAGAAAGCAGCTCTCTTACCAGCATTGTCTTCCCATTTCCTGGTGGGCCAAACAACAACAGTCCTCGTGCAGGAGCCCTAAGTCCTGTAAACAACTAGAAGATTGACTTGAGTTACATTTTGGTTCATGGCATAATCTGAACTCTTCAGCCTATGAACTAGTAATTTTATAGCTGAGGGAAGACATTATTAATGTATTTTGCAGTAGTTATAAAAGTAGATATAAAAAATACTGATCACTGAATACTTTGCTGTTGAGTTGTATTTTTTTGTACTTGATATGACATCAAGATAAGAGCCTAGGAAAAATAGGCCAAAAAAGACCATAAAAAAACCAAATGATACAAAAGAAAATTGTGAAACTAATTTAAGGTACATTATTTGGAATCCACCAAGCTATAAATACTATAGAAACAATACACTTTCTAGAATGGAATTAATTTATTTTTATTGTTATAAATTATTATTTATTTTTCAAGCAGGGTTGCAGTTCTGCGTTTTCTTCACAAAGTGTATTTTATTTATTATTTATTTATTTATTTAGATTTATA
>JANHGC010003392.1:43861-54124 GCA_027560395.1 Boaedon fuliginosus
GTGCTTGCAGAACCGCACCAAAATTTTTGAGTCGATCGCGCGCAGCGCGTTTTTGACAGCCGTTCGGAAACCGTGCCCACGAAGCGGGTAACCAGCGAACCGGGAGAAACCCATCCCTGGTGATCACGTGACTGTGATATGCTGCAACAGCAGCCAGCTGTGGAGCACCAAATCTCAATCATGTGACTGCAGGGATGTTGCAAGAATCATAAGTGCAAGGACTAGTCATAAAGTTATTTTTTTCAATACCATAATTTTGAATGGTCGCTAAACAGTTATAAAATGAAGACTACTTATAATCAAAAATTCAGTGGAAGAAGGTAATGTAAATTTTACATCTACGGAAGTATGAAAATAAAGTTATAATGTAACTAAAAAGACCAATATAAAAATTCTAAAGGAATATATCTTTCCACTACTTACATACTGTATGTTCCATTTACCAGTGATATATGGCTCCTTACAGATTACTGTCTTGGGAAAGCCTCCTTTGATGGCAAAAGATTACCCACCCCTGACCAATACAGTAAAATTTTGGAACTCAGTGGAATTAATTAAAGTATGATGGACTTTTCTTTACCAAATGACATTTTCACTAATCTAGATTACTTTATAAAAGTTATCAACAAGAAAGCAAGCAGTTAAAACATCCTAGAAAGTTAGATTCACTCTTCACTTAACATTACGTATTTATTTATCAAATTTATATGATAACCTAACTCAGAGTTGTACCCTCTGCATGGTGCACAACTGTCAATAAAACACATATATAAAAATAAATATTTAAAAATAGAAAAATCAGCTTTAAAATGGCGATAATTAAAACTAAAAATACATGCAAAATATGCAGTACCTCTCAAATATTTTCAGAATGAATCATACAGGATTAAAACACATCAAACAAATCAACAATAAAGTTGTCAACATTATTTGTTTTGATATCTAAAATACAGCAGCGAAGACACCATGTAAGATGCCTAGGAGTAAGACTCTTATGGGGAAGATGCTAGAGCCACAAAAGTATCAAAGAAGTTTATATTAATGCCTGTGGAAGTTATAGAAAAATTAGGACTCAAGATACCTGGTTCCAAACAAGAGTTTAAATTCTGTTTGAAAACAGTGAAAAGACAAAGTACTAACTAGATTTCCAGACAAGCTTCAACAGACAGTAAACCGCTCACTTGTTATAAGCCACTTAGTTGCCTTGAACAACGAGATATGCAATAAATAAATTAAATAAATAAATAAAACCATGCAATAATCTATTTTAAGATTACACAGAAACTGGCCCATCAGTGAAAATATTAAACACGCTATGGAAAAACAAAATTTGGTTTGGGTGGGGGGAATGATCTTGCCTTGAACTTAGATACAAATGTATGTTAAATAAAAATATTACAGTAATATTAACTGGACTAATGTACCATCAACCAGCATTCTAGCGAGAATGGTTTGATTTCTGCTTCACAAGACAACCGTTTTCTATTTGTGTTCCTGATAAGATCTTCAGTCCCCTGGTCTTCATAGAAGCCCACTGTTGATTCTAAATAATATTTTAGTATTTACAGTGCCTCACCTGATCAGAGTATAAAAATGAGATAGAATGTTTGCCTGTTCTTGTGTACATATCTCTTCAGTACTATACATATGATCGTAATATTCAACTCCCAATCTCTGAATGATTTTATTATGTTAAAAAACTTTATTATGTTAAAACTAATGTGGATTTCAAATAAATTCGCAATTCGAGATGTGATAAAGATACTACGTTTTTCAAAGTCGAAAGAAAGTAATGATTACCTGATCAGAATTGCAAGCTAATTTTGTTTTAGGGAGGTGTGTCAAATATTTTACTTTGATACAGTAAATCCACAAAAACATCTAACTATTGGAAGGTTGATTATCTGAAGGAAAATTAAAAGGAAGAACAGAATAGGAAAGGACACAAAACACTATTTTCAGATATGACATTTATTGGAACAGAAACTGCCTTCTATGCAACCTAGTCTATAGGATTATTTGCTTTAAAAAGTATCAATAAAAGTAGTTGCAATTGCAAACAGTACTCATTTTTTTCTTCTACAATATAGTGATATGCCGATACTCATTATGCTGCTTCATATATAGGATTAGCGTTGGTGTCAGTACAGCACAATGGTGAAGTCACACTGTTGCCCTACAAATATAACTATCAAAATATAACTATCTTGCACAAAGCCACGTATAGATATTTGACAATTCTAGTTACCAGAATAAAGAAAAATACCAACTGTATAAGGTAGTCCTCAACTTATGACCATAATTGAGCTCCAAATTTCTGTTGCTGAGCAAGACAGTTGCTGAATGAGTTTTACCCCAGTTTATGACTTTTTCTTTCCCCAACTGTTAAGTGAATCATTACGGTTGTTAAATGAATAACAAGACTGTTAAGTGAATCTGGCTTCCCCATTGACTTTGCTTGTCAGAAGTTTGTAAAGCGGGATCACATGACTCCAGGACACTGCAACAGTCATAAATATGAACCTTGCCAAGCATTGAATTTTGATCACGTAATCATGCAGATGTTGCAATAGTGGGAAGTGTGAAATAAGTCACATTTTTCAGTGCCATTGTAACTTCAAACAGTTACTAAAGGAAGGGTTGTAAGTTGAGAATTACCTGTATTCATTCACCAATAGTAATTGTTTCAAGCAAAGCACCACATTACACTAAATCAGTTAGTGAGAGTATACTTTTAGAAAGAAATAATTGCCAAAAATGTCTTTTTAGAGCAAAAAAAAAAATCAGTAAGAAAAGTATTCATATATTTAATACTATTTGGAGTTATTTCAGAAGCATGTCTTATAAAGAATAAAAATGACTGAAGGTACAAGCTACAAACCTCATAAAAAAACATAGCAAAGAAATTTCCAAAGCAGCTTAACCAGAAAAACACAACAGACTACCTAATTTTTTTCTCTTATTTTCATTCAAAATATAATTTTCTCATATAAATAAAACTCAAGCTGATTTTCTCTTTATTATATCTAATGTACACACACTGACAAAAAAAGCCAGGAAAAAAATATCCTTCAATAGGAGATATACCCAAAAATGCATTCTCTGCTTTTGCTTTTATAAAAAATAGCAATCAACATAATAGAGATGTGAATTTTTAAAAAATGAAATCTTATTTTCCCCCCCCTAGCACTGCATTTTATAAGGGTCCTAAACAGACTTTTTCCAAAATTCCAAACCTTATGTCAAAACACTAAACTTTAAAACTGATGTCTTGCCTTGCTTTTCAAGACATAAGAAATGTTAAAAAATAAGGAAAGCAGTTTGGTGAAGACAACATTAATTCATCATAGATTAATAAGAAACTTTAAAAGAGAAAACATTTAAAAAATATATTAGGAGCAGGGTATTTATTGCTGCATATTTTGTTTTGATAAGGTAGATACTGAGAGACATCCCCCTAATTAATTAGGTGCTGGGAAAACCAAACCCACCTGACTGGAGATGTCCATTGCGGTATACCAGGTTAGTATTGTCACTACGGACTTCCATTTGCAGCTTGGGAATTTGCTTAACTGCCTGCATCTTCTCTATGCAACAGAACAGAGGAGGGAAAAGGACAAATAAAAGACAAAAAATGAACCAATGAAAGTTACGTATATTGGTAATACCAAAATGATTTTGCCTTTAGTTGGCTTGATAAGGATTAAAGTTACAAAGCTTATATCTAATGTTTACAATGTTATGAAGTCACATCTGATTAATAAAATACAATTTATGTAAAACTGTGAACTGCAGTCAATAACTGCATTATTCAGAAATAGTGAAGAAAAGAACTAGTGGGATAGTTTAAAATGAGCATGCAAAGAATTATGATGATTTCTTCTACATATCATCTAAGAAAATCTACAACTTGGTGGTTCAATTTGTAACCATATTCCATACTAAATTTTGTTAACAAGTATTTGTTTATGATAAGCATTCAATTTTAAGCAGCTAAGTATATTTGTTTTCTACAGGTTATTTCAAGTTGCTACATAATTCTATAAATAAGAGCATAAAAGCCCTCCTTTTTATCAAATGAAATTTCCCTAATTATTAAGTAATTGTTACATAATTGAAATAAAATTTCTACTTTTCTACAATAAGATTTAGCAGTGCAGTATAGTTATCAGAAATAAATTAGACAGATACAGCTTGTAAGTCATCATTAAAAAATTCTAAAACTTCCACATTCCTTACACTAGTTTTAGAATGTTATAACCTTTTGAAATAAACAACTTATTAGATATCATCCTGAATTTGACTATCAGTTTACAACAATATTTAGATTCACAAATAACCTGTTTTTAAACTCATAGTCCTTTCCTCTTTTTTTAGAAAACAGATCAATACCCATCTCTTTTTTATACTTAAAAAATAAAAACAGCCTTTAAAAAAAATCAATAGCTTTTCAATACACCTTTTTTAATTAGATTTATACCCCGCCTCATTTCCCCAGTCAAGGGGAAAATTAAGCTAAAAAATTATATTCCGCAATTACTACTTTGTTACTATTTCAAAACAATCTAGATTCCTTTTTGATACTATCATGTATTTGCATGCAAAAGAATACTGCAATATAGCTTTAACTAAAAAAAGCATCACAGAAAATACAAATACAAATTTTAATATATGCATTTTTTTGAAAAAAGATTCTTAGCCCTTCCTAAAATCTTAAATAAGATGGCCAAAGTTTAAAGAAACTAAAGACTGTGATACCTATCTCACATTTCTTCTCTATGTTCTTTCTTGTATACTGTTACCCAACAGTCCTTATACTCAAAAAGATGGCCTTCAACTGGTCATATCAACACATGGCAAAGACATACGTATATAGAACATTTATTCCACATCATCTACACCAACCTTTCTCGAATCAGAATCAGCAAGAGGTCTCTAAGATTCTGTAATACATCGTGATTGGAAAAACCAATCTTTTTTTCACAAATGCAATGCTAACACTCATAATGATGGCAATTTCTACATATCACAACTTAGCTCCTGGCCACTACTTTGCTATTGTTGTAAATGTTGACAAATGTGGGTTGTGTAGGTTACAAATGAATTCTAATGTGAAGTTTTCATTTTTTTTTTTTTGAAAAATAGTTACTTAATTTGTATGCATGGATTCAGTAAGATAAATTATTTCAAAGGTTTCTACAGAGTAAGAAGTTTGAAAAAGGCTGATCTAGGACATAATTCATTAAACCTGCTAAATCATTTCTAATGACTATATGAAAATTAATCCTTAAACTTCCTTTATTTCATCTTGAGAGTAAACACTAGTTTAGAGCTACTGCCCCTATGCATTAAAAATATATCTAATTAGTAATGAAAAAGTTTCACTGCCTTCATTTCATTTCCAAACATAAGTCACAGCACTGATGTTTGCTTGCACATAGAAATCTTGACCTCCCACAAGAATTACTGGTAACACAGCTGATTGGATATGGTGACTGGGCATGCTGCCAATTATATACTATGGTTAAGAATATCAATGGCAAAACCATATATAGATTTTTCAAGCTACTTTCATTTCTAAGTGCTTTCTTCCCTTTAAAAATCCATTAAAGAACTGGGAGATCAATGAAAAGGACAGAATAACAGCTGAAGAATAAATGAAAGAATTTAGGCCATAGATAAGTCCTTTCTGAAGATCAGTTTGAAGTTTGGCATCATAGTAGAAAAAATATTTATTCCTCTACCCCATTTTATTTACACAGAGCAGAAAAGCATTGCATTTCTCAGTGTGTGGCATCACCTTTGAAGGGAGTTAGAACATCTTATTCTCCGTAGTTAAAACTGAACTGAACATCAATGCTGAGGCAGGTCTTAGAGATATAATCCCCACAATTGCTTGTATTGCTTCAGCTTGCACATCACAAGGATGCAAATGGTGTATGGAAAAATAAAAACTAGGAACTATACTCAACTGGCCTCAGATTAAGAACAATTATCAGTCCCTCTTGTAAATGATATTGTCTCCCAGCTTAAAGGAACTAATAAGACCTCTATTGAAAACATCCTTTTAACCTGGGGAGATCTGTGTAAATATTGAATAATCTGAAACATTCAGTTTTTAGAAAAATAATTGATCAGGTTGTAACTTCCTCATTCAATATATCTGGATGATTCTAATTATTTGGATCCATGTCGACTACTTTTAATAAGAATATGATATGAAACTACTTTGATGATGACCTTGTCTACAAATTGGATGATGCAGCCATCCCTCAGTGGCTTTCAGACTATTTAACATAGTGTTCTTCTACATCATCTGAATGATGTGGCCTTGCAATACTGTTTTGCATGTTCCAGTGCTTCCTTACAGGCCTAGTTCAAAAGCTGGTGTTGGATCACTATCTTAAACATCTAAATCATTAACACTAGGGTCCTACATAGTTGTATCCTGTCCCCTAAGCTGTTCAGTATCGTCCTGGACAGCTTCAGAGTAAGATATCATAAATATTGCTTGGTGCTCCCTATCATCCAATCACAAGAAAGCAACTGAATTCTGAAAAATTGCTTGAATTTGATAGTGGGCTGAATAGCTAAAATTAAATCATAAGAGTTTCAATTGTAAACAGAACTAAATTGTGGGACTGATGTTCAATCTTACTGGAAAACAATTACTGTCTAAAAGCAGACCAACAGTCTGCAAGTTCTATTTTATCTTCACATTCATAAGTGACAAGGACACTTGAAGAGCACCCAGAAGTTTCAGCTGGTACAGAATGCGGCTGCACGAGCAACCTTGGATTCCCCAAGGCTGGTGCATACAGCTGCACTGTGCCAATTTGCTTCTGGATCAAATTCAAGATGTTGGTTATGACCTTTAAAACCCTACATGGCATGGGCCCAGATTACTGCAGAACCATTTTCACCCCATTATGTTGGCTTGTCCCAGTTGGTCAGGCAGGGAAAGTATGCTGTGGATGCACCAGTGAAAGAATGTTGACTGGCAGGGTCCAGGAAGAGATCCTTCTCAGCCTTTGTCCTCATCCTTTGGAACATCCTCCCATCAGAAATAAGGCAGACCACCACTTTCCTTTTTTAAATGCTTGAAGACCTAGCTCTGTCAACTCAAAAATGCTGGGGTATATTTTTGCCTCCTTATCTTATTAGAAACATGTTATATGACGTAGCCTTTTTATATCTGTAACAGCAAAATCAAATAAAGCAATGTCCTATAGCATCTTAAAAATGTAGCTAAACCTCTATCCTTTGCCATGGCCTGCACTCTAGATTGCTCCAGGCCTCCAGAAAAGAGTAACAGCAATTGGAAGCCTTTCAGGAAAACACTAAAGTTATACCAGTATTTTATAAGCCCTATGGGAGAAAAACCTCACTATTATCAAAGCTGCAGGTGCAAGAAAGGGCAAGGAATCAACAAAGGTACAATTCCACATCATATGATTGTAGTTTACATTTGACATCTCATATTTAACAGCAAGTTATTTTAATCCAATATATGTTGCAGCTGCATAATGTTATTCTTGTTAAAAAGTTTGTCGTTGGCTATCAAAAATATATTTTTATAAATTCCAATCTCACAATTTTTCTGGCCAATGACATTTAAAGATGTAGTTTTCAGCAAACCACAGACACAGAAACATATAAAATCTTCTTGACACCATTCCTCCAAACTTAAAATGTTCTGCTCCTGATTTTGTTTACTGTACTCTAAGGATTCCCAATCTTTTTAGCCTCTAAAGTACATTTCAAATTTGAGAAACCTGTTGAGTCCCACAACAAAATGGTGGCTATGGAAGCCACCTAATACAAAATGAAAACTAGAGCTACTGGACTAATTACAAAAGAAATGTCCAAAAAAATAATTGGATAATCAGGAGAAACACCTGGAGAAGGCACTACAACAAACTGGGAAACCTAAGGACTGTGGTTTTTTTTAATAAATATTTCTTAGTTAACACTAGCTTTCTAAAATAATCAACATAACTAATGAGATAGTAAATGAGATTTACAAAATCATAAACCATCTGATTTAGGAGCTTCATCTTTTCTAGGTAGAAATTCAATGTCCTTGTTTCTCCTAATAAATAAGTAACACCATACATGCTATCCCAGCTTCAGCCCTATGAGACATAAACCATGCAACATGGATAAATGATTTAACAGCATTTTCAAGAAAGCCAGAAGTGAATAAATTAACTGAGATATTGCTATCCCTAGAAGTCCAAAGATAATTGTGATGACTGAAAATAACATGTATGTGATGATGTGATGATACAAATCCTACCCTTATTTGCATCCTAACTTTTGATCTAAGTAGGTAATTTGCAGAGTTTACTTCTTGAGATCACATTACATGCTTCATTCCTGACCATTCCAGACATTTTTGCTGCTATCTACTTTTATTTTGCTTCAATCTATAAATGCTTTGATTTAAAAGATTTCAATTTATGATAAATCACTGAATTCATTAGATATTTTGTAAAGGTCTGTACCCTTGAATTGACTTCAAGATTATTTCATTCAACACTTCACTACTTTTCTTCAAAGTAATCTACAGTAAAAACCTATTAGCTTAAATTTTACCGCTAGCAACATTTTTCTCTATGAATTTTCTTTCTAAGATGCACTTTATACTATCTTTCATCAATGCTAATTCTGCACCAATTGCTTAGCCATTTCAAGAAGCAACTTATGTTCATGCTGCATTTTAAAAAGTTTCGCAAAAAAGCACCACTCACTAGCTCTTCAGCTTCCCCTTTAAATATCAGGAAAACAAACTATGACAGTATTCTTGCATCTCTAAACAACTACATTGATGCACAATGAAGTCTATTGGTGAAATATACATTTCAAATGTATTTTTAAAAATTAGGAGTTTGAAATCATTTTTCTCTCAATACATCTTAAACATATACACTACCAGTTCTACAATTTTCTAAAGTAACAACATTAAGTAGTACCTAACAGCTGCAAACGGTCCTTGGCCATTGCCAAATTTGTCATCATTTTAGACTGGAGGCGACGGGCTCGATCATAATGGTCTCCTTAAAGAGAAAGTTAAACATTCAGCAGAGGTATAGTAACAATATCTATCTTATGCTCCATCAAAAGTGAGTAATTAATATAAATAGTAACTAATAAAATAATATAACACTATTATCACTTGAAACAAATGAAACTAGAAGTAACACGTTTGGCAAGAAACCTCTAGGAAGCTACTACAATTATACAGGGTTACAAACTATAGACTCCTAAGAATAGCTGCAGATATGAGAAATAAATATATATACAATATATATTTTCTGTCCCAAAATACTCATATGGAAGTACCACAAGTTTTAGAATTCCTTTTGAAAAGTGACGCATTAGGATTATAGATTTCTAAATCTATGCTAATATTCTGCCAGAGAAAAGTACTATTGTCCTAATAAAGAGTAATAATTTCAGAGAGTAAATGATTATTTTTAAGCATCTTTAATAAAAATTAAAAGTACTTCAAGGTGTTTATTTGACTAGATCAGTGATTCTCAACCTTTTTAAAGCTGCCGCCCCCCTAAGGAGCAGAAAATTTTTCAACGCCCCCCTGGGTGGGCGTGGTTATCCGGTCATGTGACTGGGGTGGGCTCAGTCACATGATCACATAGCCACGCCACCGTCACATGGCCACTAAGCCATGCCCGCCAAGTCGAATGACCACCAAGCCACGCCCCACCAAGTCACCTGACCACCAAGCCATGCCCACCAAGTCACCTGACCACCAAGTCACTTGACCACTAAGCCACGCCTACCAAGTCACATGACCAAGCCACAACCCACCAAGTCACATGACCACCAAGCCACACCCACCACTAAGCGGCAAGCTACAGGGAAAGCGTGGAGGGCTCAGCAAGCTATGGGAAGGGGGGGAATGGTGCGACTCGTAGGCTTACATGGCTGGCAGGCAGTTCAGGGTCGCTCAGTTGGGGCGCAGGCTGGAGGCACTTCATGGGAAGGCAGCTTAGGCAGGCAAGGCACAGGGCAGGGAGTGTGCACGTGCATAAGCGAGGGGCAGGGCAGGCAAGTGGGGGGTGAGCTGTTTTTATTAGCTCAGCTGAGGCGCAGCAATTCACTTTGCCCCGCAAAGTAGCTGAGCTAAAATACAAGGGAATTTAGGGCAGGAAAGGCCAGATATAACACTTAGTGATAGTCATAGGTTACTAATAAGCAATACTAATAAGCAATCAAATCTAATACTCAAATACTAATAAT
>JANHGC010003392.1:62455-74429 GCA_027560395.1 Boaedon fuliginosus
GCAGCAGGTGGTCTCGCAAATACTCTGGTCCTAAGCCATGTAGGGCTTTAAAGGTCATTACCAGCACCTTGAACTGCTCCCGGAAGACAACTGGAAGCCAATGCAGACCGCACAGGAGTGGTGTTACATGGGAGTACCGAGGTGCCCCCATGACAACCTGCGCGGCCTCATTTTGCACCAGTTGAAGTCTCCGAGTGCTCCTCAAGGGCAGCCCCATGTAGAGAGCATTGCAGTAGTCCAGCCCCATGCAAGTAGGTCTTAACAGTCATCAAAAGAGTTGACACTATATATCTCTCTACTTGGATCCTATTCCAGAGGACATGGGTTGTGACACAAACGGCATGCTTCCTCAAAATGACATGTAATTGAGGAAATTAGACTGTGTACCCTCTCTGCCTGAATATACCAGGTAGGCAGAAAATACCGGAAACAGGCAGTACCATATAATTTATGGTATGAAAGCTTTTAATATGTTAATGAAATCAACAATCCAGAACTTTTTCCACACATGACTGAAGTATGACTGAAAGAGAAGTATGAAGACATTTCATACTTGATTATTTGGGAACCAGATAACAGATTGTTCTCAGTAGATTTGTCGCTAAATATAGGTGAATATGGATGGACAGTAATTTCAATAGTGGGGTGTATATGCATTATACGTATTTTTAATCTTAATTTAGATATTACTTTTTGCTATCCTTAAGTTTATATGTTTTTCTTACCTCTGTTAGCTTGTACATTACAAGAAATATTATATTAAATAAAACTCAGTGATTTTTTCATTGGTAGCATTCAGAAAACACTCTATAGCACCTTGTTCTAAAACATATGAGGAATATGTGCAGAGCTCTCAGGTGTGTTTTTCTTTTTCTTGACTTTGTTCAAGAATTAAAGGGCAACTTCAGAGCTACTAAAATAAGAGAAACCAAATCTTCTGATGGGTTAGGAGTATCCTAACACCAAATTTACACTTCAGTCTGTAATTGCCTTTATAACTAGCATTTATGAGACACATGCTTAGTAAAAAAATCAAGCATCATTGCAAGAGTGGACCACAGTTTCCCCATATACAAATAGAGATCCATGAATGCTGTGATTACATCCCATTAACCTATCATTAATCATGGTTTACTCAATTTACCATAAACTAACCACAGTGGTTAAATATGAACAAGGTTAAAATATGTATTGTAGGCCTGTATGTCATGCAACCACAGCCAAAGAGACAGTGGAAAATCATCACTGCTGTTAACATTTAATCAAAATGTTTTACGCTATGGTACTGTGTAGAATTAACTGAAGTAAATCTTCTGCTACATTCATACTATTATTAAAGAATAGAAACAGGACAATGGAGCAGAAATTTTCATCAACTTCTAAAAGCAAGTTTTAATTTTTTAAATAGATATAAAACTTTACTTAATTTTTAAGTAAAACTGAATTACTGCCATTAATAGAGCATTTCTACATTTATTAGCACATGTATGTATACTAGTTAAATATCTGGCACCTTCAGTTTTTAAAATCTTAGGTAACAATGATGTGGCAGATTTTTGTTTGAAGAATTCTTGGCTTTCAAATATATTACTATTGGATAATAATTAACTAATGGTCTGATTCAGTGTATATATTTTCCAACAAATATAACTTGGAAAGTCTCACTTTCAAAGAAGTAGGCACAACAATTCAATCTACAAATGTTATTTAACCACTATTCCTTCCATTTTGTGTGTTATGAACTGCCTTGAATATATTTTACAGAAGGCAAAAACGAATAGATCTAATCAAGGTAGTGATGCTGATAAAAATTAACACAGGTAGTTTCATCTATTTCAATAAGAAAGATTTCTAGCAACGTATCTCACAAAATGTACACATCTGCAAAGCATAGATATTTAAATACTTCTATCAATGGATTTAGCTCTGCCTCAAAACTTTACTGTCAGCAAGCTATTATTTATTGACAGTTTGCAACTGACAAGACGCAACTTGTACCATCCACACTCCTCCCAATATTAACATACTCCTGCTTAAGTTACTGCTATACAGCAACCCAACCTTACAAGGAAAATGCCATTTTGGATCATTTGCTTCCAGAATTCACCATTCAACAGGAATTATTGTTCTCTTCCATGATAGCCATAGAGCCAGTTTGGTGTAGCGATTAAGTCATCAGGCTATATAACTAGGGAATTTGTAGTCCCACTTTAGGGATGAAACTACTGCACCTGGGTGACCTTGGGCCAGTCTCTCTGTCAGGGCTAGGTAAGGAGGAAAACGGCAAATCACTTCCAAAACTGTTTGCCAAGAAAACAGCAGAAATGTATGCAGCCAGTAAGTCGCCAGGAGTTCCAAAAAATCAGTTGAAAGGCAGCGCTATCCTTAAATAAAACTGTGGCAACCAGAGAAATAATATAACACCATAAACATGTAAGCAGTAGAGTCACTACAGAAGAGGAGGAATACATGAATAAGAGGCAACCTGAACCTAGAGAACAAAGAGACTTAATCCAATACTGTAGCAGCACAAAGTCTCTTTCAGACTCACAACAAAGCCTCCCCTCAGATGGGCTCCACCCACAAGCCCTTCCTATCAACATCTTTCACGCAGAGGAACCCTTTTGCTGCTGCTGGGTCTTCTCGGCCTGGGCAATTCAACTCTTGCAATCTCGCCCCTTCCCGTTATACACCTGTATATAAGAGCATCTCTACTCCGCTCCCCACACCGACGGTTAAGGCCGTTTATCGCTGCTGGCACTCAAAATCCCGATGCCAGCTGGCCCCGAGATCATCCTTCTCAGCCCCCTTCGCCTCGCTTTCTTAAGGCGCGAGTCGCCCACCCAAGCGAAGCCGCTCTTTAAGGCACAGCCATGTTAGGCGGCGACAAGCAGGTGTTCGGCCCTAATATAGCAGCAATGCCGGCTGCCGCGAGCCTGAAGGGGAAACCGAGCCTGCTTCGAGGCGAAAAGAAGCCGAAAAAGGAAGGCTTCCTTCCCCGAACAGCCGGCGAACCTCGCAGCCTTCCCGCGGTCTCCCCGCTCGGGCGAGCTAGCCGGTCCGTCGGCCCTGCGGCTTTCCACCCCACCCCACCCCCAGACTTAGCTTACCCGCCTCGTCTTCGTCGATGCGCAGAGCCGTGGAGATGCACTCGAAGGCGCGCTTGTGACAGGTCCGTACCGACTCGGGCGCATCGCCTGCCCGGCTGGTGCCCTTGGCGGCGGCCATCAACGCGCCGCCGCGGGAGAGGCGCTCGCACAGCCAGGCGAAGAGCAGCCCGAGCTGGAAGGCGAGGAAACGAAGCAGCGCGAAGACGGCGAAAAGCGGATACGAGAAATAGTAGAGATTCCGCTTGTGAGGAGAAGCCACCGCCGCCTGTTGGCGGTGTGGGGCGGGAGCCGGACCGGCCGCGGGTGTAGGGGAGGCTCCGGCGACCCGAGTCGGGGAGCTGGAGGCGCTTAAGCCCTTTTTCTTCCCTCTCCCTCCCGGAGAATTCATTCATCACCACCGTAGCCATAACCCGCTGCCAGGGACTGACAACAACCACCTGCGAGGGCCTGCCATAGCGGAGGCTACGCCCCTTTTTTTGCTCAACCCCGCTGTCTCTCACACGCACGGATGAGAAAGGCTACGTAGCGAGTCTTTCTGAATAAGAAATCCCGTAAGCTCCCTTCGGAGATCTATTGTTACGTAGGGCGACCGGCGTCGGAGCGCACAGCTTCTTTTCCACGGGAATATCGGAAGTTTGGGTTCCGCTCCACGTTAGGAAGTTCGCCCTTTGTGTGTGAGAGCGATGCAGTCTGGGTAATGTCGTTAAAGAACGTTTGCCTAACGGGAGTCAGAATGCTTTTTCTCGTGGTGTCTTGTCAGATGATCCTAGAAATGTGGTTGCTTTATAAGTCCCTTTTATATTTTCAAAATCAGCAAGAACTGCCTCTCGCTTGTTAAGCTAAGCGTATAATACTAAGGCGTATAATATACGTTGCATCCAACTCCATGGCCCGATTTGCACATCCCAATCAATAGTAATGCGCTTTGGGCTTCATATGGAAAGATGAAGGATTGGGGTTTTAGTGTTATTGTGTGATCTATGTATGCCATTACGGTTCAGTCAATGTATCACTCTTTTAAAAAAGCATTTGTAAATTTATACTGACTGCTATTTTGCCTTATCCTTAATTTTAAGCTACTTTGCCTTTCTTTTCTTTCACTTTAAGTTAACATGTAGTATTCCAGATGTGGCCTAGAAAGTCAGGCACTGAGTTTGCTTGGACTTTGCTTACTGTCGTTGCAAAATGGCTTTTGCAAGCAAAACCTATTTATTAAGGGAGGGTATTTTCATAGGGTTCAGAAATGCATATGAAAGCAAATGATTAAACAGTAAAGTATATTGGTTACATGTGACAATAGAATAGAAAACATTGATTCTTGATAACATTCCACAAATGGCAAATTTCTAGGTTGCATTATTTCCTTTCCCAGCTAGGTTTATATTTTCCTTAAAACTTGCAAGTATGTTAAAGGAATATGTTCAGAATATGCTCTCTCTTGTTTAGTTTATGAATAAATTAGTTTATAGTTTATGAATAGATTATTTTGCAGATTTAAAAAAAATGGCTTTAGCTAAAATTTATTTCCAAAAGAGGCTTGGATGCCATGTTAAAATGCTACTATCTCTCCCATTAAAAGGGTAATAATGAACCCTATAGTTCTCGGTAGTGCGGAGATAAAATAAGGGTTTAGTCTGTTTAGTACAGATAATTCAAATTTCCAATTTTGTAGTTATCAGTTACTGCTATGCTACTTCCAGGTACTATAGAAACAGCTACTGTATAGCAGTTGGCTCTGGTACATTTTTCACCACCACTTCTAGTTGTCTGTTACCACAATATCTGGTAGATTGGCTAGTATGTGCTTATCCATCTAGATCTGGAAGTCCCACAGGATTTTAGTCGTTATTCTTCATGACCTTCTGTGGAAACTCCTATCTGGATTTGGGAGGCTCTAGTCCAGGGGTGTCAAACTCAAGGCCTTGGGGCCGATTTGGCCGCGGGATGCTTAGATGTGGCCCGCAGGCCTGCCCTGGAAACAACAAAGGACTGGCCCACGGTGCCTCTGCCAGAAAAAAACAGAGCTCAGGAGGGCTGCCCATGGCCCTGCTGAGCTCTGTTTTCGCTGGCAGAGGGTTGCAGGAAGCTGTCAGGCTAAAACGGAACTTGGGAGCCTGTTTTTGCTGGCAGAGCATTCGGGCCACCCCACGCTCCCCCGATATGAGTGACATTGAGCTGGCCATGCCCACCCTGGCCACGCCCAACCCAGCCCCGAGGTCAAACACAGCCCTGATGCAACCCTCAATGAAATTGAGTTTGACAACCCTGGTCTAGTCCATACATTCTTCAGATGTTCCTGAATGCTAGCTACTTGTTTATGTTGTTCAGTGTATGCTGTTCCTGCCTGCATCTTACACTCTGCCACTATGTATTAGAACTGTCTCTGAAGCTACTCTATACATTCTGCAGGAGTGGTGGATGTAGCCGCACCAAATAACAGCAACATCAAGAATAAGGTGCATGAGAAATTGGAGAAATACCGGGACCTGAAGGAGATGGAAAGTAAAGGCCAAAGAGATCCCAGTGGTGGTAGGAGCAGTCAGGCTGTAATTCCTAGGCTGGGAGACTACCTCCAACAGTTCTCCCAGGTATAACAGTAGAGTTCTCTATCCAGAAGTTCAGTTCTAGGAACACATATATCACTCGTAGGGGTAAAAACACAAATATATATCATGTATCACAAGAGTGAAGTTAAAGTTCATCTGTTATTGTTTCTTACTATAAAACCATGCTGCCACAAGATGCAGTCAGATTGTAGTCCGTTTCTCTTAAATCTATCATCACATCTTAACACTTGTAGTGGTAGAAAAACCTTCAATAGGGCAATTTTTCTCAAACTGCTTTTAAATATGGCACACTTTACTTTTGACTAAACAACTTCATTCTGATGCACAAAATTATATTTTTATCACCTCTCTCTCCTTAAAACTTGTTGCAAATCCAATTTTCTGTAAACACCTTTGTACTTAATGAAACTTTTAAATATACATGGCTAGAATGAAAAAGAGAAAAGATGGCAATCTGTTACACTAACCCCTTGAGCTACTACACTATAGGATTATATTGTCACTACTGCATCCCAGTATTCTCTTGTCCCTCCCTTGATTCAGTTAGCACTACTAATGAACAATGCCCAGTTTACATAAGCCAAGAGGAGTATGGAGATAACCTTGAAGAAGAAATGCAAGAACATGAAACAACTGACAATTCAGAAGGGGTAAGAAAAACTCAGGATAATCCTGCCTTGATTCTGTTTGGTAGACTGTTATTATGTCCTATAAAAATAAAGTAGTCCTTGTGTTATGTATTCCTGGACCTGGCCTGTTTTGAAAGGCTGACAAGGAATAAGCTTGCTACATTGAATAAATCTCCTGGCCAAGTCTACCCAATGCACTAAACTAAAATCAAGTAAAATAGATCCCAGCTTAGTGTATTGTATTTTACCAAGCATATACTACAGGCACAGTTTCCTAGCATTTCCTGCAATTCAGAGGAGGCTGCATCAAAGAACTCTGATAAATCCTCATTCCTTCCAATTTTTGAGATTACCTCTCTAACCATATATAGTAATTAATATCATTCCAAGAAGCATAATACGGTCTTGGTGGCTTAATAGTAAAAAAGTGTTTAGCAAATCTTGTGACATATTAGTGCACTCTGATATTTACTTACTTACTTACTTACTTACTACATTTTTATGCCGCCCAATTCCTGAAGGACTCGGCGGCTTACAACATGGATAGCAATAGCACTCAGATTTTTTTATATACTGCTTAACAGAGCTTTACAACACTCTGCAAGCGGTTACAGAGTCAGCTGTATATTCTGAATATTCATATATTCTGAATTGTGCAATAAAATCAGGGAAGGAGTAGAAACCTGTACCCTTTCCAACGGATTTCATACAATGATCAGTCCTGCTCCACCCACCCAAAGAAGCTGGAAACTTACTTTCTGCTCGCCTTACCAGAAATATTCTTCTCCCATCTATGAATTATCCTTTGAAGGCAAAAAGCAGCATTCTTGCCCTGCGGCCAGCGGAAAAGAGCCGATGAGTTAAATTATGTTTGATAGTGTGCTCCTAGTTGGCACCTCATTGAACAGTGGAGCTAAATAATTTTATAAAGATAGGTGTTACTTTACAGTAATTTTGCATTTTAGAATTCATTTGGGACCAAGCTGTTTATAACACGCAAATTGCCTCTATAAACATTAGCATCTGCATAAGGAATCTTCATACTTTCAATGTGGAGAGCTGGTATGCAACAATCCAGACTCCATTAGAAGACAGCAAATATACAGGAAACACCACGTCCACTGGACTTCAGCTGTCCAGTTCCGACAGCCCCACCTTTTCCCATCTGAGTTTTTCTAAGCAGAGAAAACACTGAATGCTCGCAAGTTAAAGAAGCCTATTGCAAAAAAACCTGAATCCGTACTTAATTCAGAACACAATTCCGCTTCGTGGTGAGGTCTTTAGGTGATAAGCTTCTTTTCTGTAGATTGTCAAATGTATAGCAAATGTCTGAAAATAAGGATTCTTTAACCCTGATCAATTATGTGACTAAGCACCATTTTAATTTCGAGGATGCACAGCCCGCATATTACACGGCTCAAACCAACCGGAGAGCTGCTTTTTTTCCCAACAGCCTCCACCCCCTCGGGGGTGGGGGTGAGGGTGGGAGGAGACATTTCATTATTACGCAGGCGCACAAATAAGAGAAAAAAAACCCCAATGACCCGGGAAGTGCGACATCCCTCCTAGTCCATGGCACAACATTGTACGACTACCAGTATCTTTTTACGACTTGTAACGACGGTTGTTTTCCTTGTTGCTCCGCGACGGGCCGTTTCTTGCCGGTTATATCTTCGAACCGAATTTAGTTGACGAAGGAGTAAGTACCGTAAGAGGAATACAGGCGCTTTGAAGCCTTAGGGCAAGGGACTTAATCCCTCCAGGTTTGATTTTAACTGCAAAAAAAAAAAAGACTTTTTTTGTTAGGGCGCCGAGTAAAAAAGCTGCCACCCGATCTCTGTTTACTTGAAATAAATCGGGTTTCCTTTTGAATTAATAAATATATATCTCATCGCGGGCTTTCTAATTCTGGGATTAGTTCCCCCTTAGTCTATGGCCCCCCAGGTAATTTTGATAACCATCGAAGCCGTGAAATTACTCTAAAATATCGCACGCTTGAGGAGTTTTGTTTTACTGGCTTAATATAAAAAGTACTTGGAAACTGGGAAAGTAGCAAAATATCTTTTTGAGGCCCCGGTTTCAAAATATCCTTTGAGGTTTAGGATGTCTCAGTGTATTATCTTGTATAATCAATAGTCATTTTTTTAAAGTTCTCAGACTATTTTAACTTCTGTACATCATGGATACCGAACAGATTATCGAGGGACAGCCACAGGTAAGGGTTAAACCAGCAACCGCAACAATAATTCTTTAACATTCTTGATTTCCAAAAAGGTAAATATTATTTTTTTATTTTATGGTTGTGTATTGCTTTACAGGTTCCAGAAAATCCGCATGCAGAGTATGGCCTTACGGAAAATGTAGAGGTAATTGAGATTTGATTATTTCTAACTGAAATTAATGATACCCTGCTCTGGGTGTATAATTTCGGATAAGGTACTGAATGGAGTTGCTGAATGGAGCCTCATGTATGTTATGCATTAGAACATTCGATTGAATATTGGTTCTGAGATTATGATACTGTACTGAAAATTAGAGAGGTGTCTATTAGGGTTTTTTTTAAAAAAAACTTGATGAAAGTAGTTTTTATAATTGCCTTGAAAAAAGCTTTGGTTGGTTGCTTTGTGATGATGCAAATTAGGTGGAGAGATACTTGTTAGAGATGAAAATCTGATATTTTTTTCCCCATTGCTTGGGAGCACTTATGGGGCATTTATGATATTTTTGAAATTATGCTAAGCCTATTTTAAGTTCTGCTTGATGCTGGAAAATTGCAATAGTGAGTTTCAGATGTTACAGTTCAAGGAGTTCTAAAGATTCATATAGCCATGGGATTCTGGATTGGCCACCCAAGTCTCTGGAATACATTTGCATATTCATATGTATACTTTGGTAGAACAACACTTCAATCACCCCTATAAATCTATTGAATAAAGGCATGAATATTTTCAGCTTTGTTTCTTGGGGTTCTGTACAATTCAGAAGAATATTATTTTGCAGGGGACATGCAACTTATTTATTTATTTATTTATTTATTTATTTATTTATTTATTTATTTAGATTTATACCCCGCTTCTCTTCCCCAGTCAAGGGGAACTTGAAGGGCACATTGGTGCATCTTCAGAAGTTTTAATTGGATGATCATGGGAGATTTATGTACCTCCAAATTTTAGGGCACTAAATTTGTTCCTTAAAATCTCAAAAATGCTGGAGATTAACCTTCCACATTTTTGGTCCTACTCATTCTAAGTACCACAAGAGAAATGCTTGTAAACTAATTTAATTAAGAAATTTGAATTTCAATTAGAGATGGGATAGAAATCTTCACGAAGCATATGTTTATAATTTTAAGCGGATAGTGGAAAATGAGAAAACAAGTGCAGAAAAAACATCGAAGCAGAAAGTGGACCTTCAGTCATTACCTACACGAGCATATCTGGATCAGACAGTTGTCCCTATCTTATTACAAGGCCTTGCAGTCCTTGCAAAGGAGAGGTAAGTTATATATAAAATTATCCAAATCAATCTCTTTATTTCTTGTTTGTACATTTCTTTTAATTATTAAGGTATCGGCTGTGTCTTTTGTATGTATGTTCAATATAGCATCTTTTATACTCTTGCAGCCTGATATTTTTAAATTTGCTTTCAGATCAGTCTCAATTTTGTCAGGTATTACTTGTTGCTCTTCCATAATGTCTTTTAAACAAGATCCATTTATAGAGGCAGACACTCTTAAAATTAATTTCTGGATCTTTTTCTAAATGTTGAAGAAAATTCACCCAGTGCTATAAAACCTGTCAATCCAAGTTAACAAGCTATGTCCAAAGTGATTTTAAAAGGAAGTAAAGGCATCAGTTAATGGTTTGAACAAGATGGTTATTGCCTCCTTTCCCAGACCTTTAAACACTATTTTGAAGTCTTCTCATGAAAAGCAACTGTCTTGAGCACTTGGGGGTAATCTCAAGACCTCTCCCTGTCTAGAGAAGAATTTCAAAGAACTAGCACACAGTCTTCAGCTGAAAAAGTTCTCTCTTTTTGACTTTACCCATAATAAAATATTAATATTTAATACAATATTTAAACGACATTCGAAGTATTTTCTTCTTTTTAAGTAAACAACATGTTCTATAGATTTAATATTCAGTATTTACAATTAACAGTTATGGATTTAAATTGCTTTAATTTTCATATTAACTTCATAAGTTAATTGAAGTCAAAAGGAATTTTTATTTTATAGCTATTGTTTATCTTTTTTTCTTTTCAGACCTATAAACCCTATTGAATTTTTAGCAGCGTATCTGTTAAAAAATAAAGCACAGTTTGAAGACAGGAATTAAATTCATCTGGAGATTGACAATTGATTGCTATGTTCTGTACTAAAAACATGAATCATTGTCTGATACATAAATCCTGCAAAACCAAAAATTCTCATGTACAGACCATTAATTGAATTATTTAATAAAATACCTTATATAAATTATGAAATGTGTATTAAGGTGTCATGATTCCATCAGGTTATAAATACAAAAAGGCTAGAGTTTACATCACAAACATATTTTGTTATTTGACCTCATCTAGTTCAGATACCCTTGGAAAATTCACAGGTGAGAATAACTAATGCGAAAAGTATATTCCAGCCTATAGTTTATTGAGCATAAATGCAATGAAACTCAGAGGTTGATTCTAATGAAACATGCAAGGAAAACTATATAATATGATATTTATCAGGATATGTAAAAGTATGGCTGCTCTGGTATAGTATTTGGCGTGTTTTGCAGAAGTAGGGAAGAATACATATATATATTCATATTCAACTACTGTTTATGCACTGTTGGAAAATTATCACAACATCTTATTTCTATAAATATATATATATTGGTAATCGATTCATTGCTCTTGTCGAAACTTTACTTATTGGACACTTCAATCATAATAACTGTTTTCAAAATATGAATAATTAAGGCTAAAAAAGAAAAATGAGAATAAGATAACTAATGTATGAAAGAAACAGCACAACTTATGACAAGCCATATAAATGTTGATTTTGTGTGCCTATAAAAAAAGGCGCATACCCCATTCAACTCCTGCTTTTTTAGTGATTTAACTATTTTCACACCTTTGGTATTAAACATTTTAAATATAAGATTATAGCTAATGGATAGGCAAAACATTTCATATAATGGAATGTCACAGTGTCCCCCCCCTCTTTTTTTTCAATTTCTAATTATTTGAGGGGATGGAGGGCATTCTGATAACACTGATATTTTGCATGTAAATATATCTTTGTTCCTGTCTCCAATCTCTGCTTCCCTTTTTATAAAGCTCTCGATAGCTACCATACTAATAAAAAAAAGATACCATCCCTTGGTGGTACAGTGGTTAAATGCAGCACTACAGCCTATCTCTGCTGACTTATTCAGCAGGTTGTCAGTTCGAATCCCACCAGGCTCAAGGTTGACTCAGCCTTCCATCCATTCTAAGGTCAGTAAAATGAGGAACCAGATTGTTTGGGAGCAATATGCTGAATCTATAACTGCTTGGGGAATTTTGTAAAGCTCTGATGAGCAGTATATAAAATCTGAGTTCTATTGCTATCCATGATGTAAGCCGCCCAGAGTCCTTCAGGAGTTGGGTGGCATAAAAATGTGGGTTCCACCCATTACATTGC
>JANHGC010003392.1:99461-109742 GCA_027560395.1 Boaedon fuliginosus
ATCTCTACAGACTTTTAGCTATATAATTTGAGATAAACACCCTTTGAATGGTATGGGAGTAGGAGTGGATTTCCAGAGGAAAAATTGCAGACTACAGGAACCAGGAGCATTACTCAGGTGACCGTGAGGACACAGATAAACCTCCCAAGTGCTTCAACTACCCTCTAAAAGGATGTAAATTACCAGCTGTCTGCAAGGAATATAAATCCTGCCATTCTCCACTATCCTGTCAGCTGAAGAAGCTTCTTGGATAAGCGAAATGTCTTCAAAAGAAAAAAAAAACAAAGTCCAGTTGCCTCCTGAAAAAGCACCTTTTCGACTAATATCAGAGAGTATTTGCTTTCATAATTATTTTGTGTTAAAATATTAAATAGTTTGGTATACTTAAAATAAAAAAAATCACCCTTCCCAGTGTTACTAAATATGGATCTCTACTCTTATTCCCAGAAGAGTCATTTGGATTATGATTAGAAATATATTTACAAAATACATCTGGGAGAATCAAGATGACTGTTGGAATTCCACTGTATTATAAATTCAATCATATAATATTCCTAATCATGCTTCATTCTCTCCATAACTCTTACCAAACATCCTCAAAATTTAGTCTTTGTCAGTGTTTAGTATGATGTAAGTGCATAAATAATAGTACTCTGTTAAGATTTTCAAAATTTGGTTAAGATTTTAATAAAAAGAATAAATCTGATAGGCCCAAAACAAGTCAAATGCTAACAAACTTTGGGACAGAACCAAACTGTGACATGATTTTGATATTTCAGTCACAAATAGAAGATTTTCCAGAATCCAAAATAAGGGTAGTGGTCAAACCTTCTTTTACATTTTTCTTTTGACCATCCTTACTGAAGCATATCTAAACTGTAGTTTTAAAATACATTAAATAAAACATTTCTTCTGGATTATTTTCTAAAAGCAAGCCATACAACTAGTGCTTTACTGAGTTTCTGTTCTTAAGGGCAAATCTGATCTGTTTATGACAGATGTTAATAGGTGAAAATAAAGTTTGGTAACATTTTATAATTTTATAATTAATAAGTGACTACAGTTTTCTGTCACGTTTTCTCTTGACACTGAGATAACAGTCTTCTAATACTGTATAAATTAGGCTACACCTCAGTTCTTCCTTGATATAAAAATACATGATTTTTATTTAGTAACTCTTGACCAAAAATATAATAGAAAACATATTCAGAAACCTGTGAAAGCTACTGAAACATTATGCAAATATAATGGATTTTAAAGGGCACTTCTAAATCCAAGATTTGTCTGAAAAAAGTTTAGCATTATATGAAAGTGCTCATCTTTGAAGAGATCAGTTTATCTGCTCATGGACATGTATTTGTAGGCCTTAAATCAAGGATTTCTGGGAGTAATTTTAAGTTAACTTTGGATTTTGAAGTTGATCCGGAGAAATGCATTTAATATAAGCATCAGACAACTTCCAAGGAAAACTTGTTTTCACTTCCTGCCTTGAAATAGGAATATGATTTTCACAATGGTTGAATGATGCACTATTTCATTCTTTACTCTTCTTAGCACTCTCTGTTCATTAAAGTGGGTTTTTAATGTGCTTTTGGTGGGCAACCTGGTGCCCTTTTGATCTTCTGGACCACAACTCCCATAATTACTGGTTTCTGGCTGTGCCGGCCAATGTAGTTAGGCAACCTTTTGAGAAAAAAAATGTTGCTTTAAGTCAGTATTTGAAACAATGACATGTTGATTACCTGGTGAGTACTAACACATTTACCATGATTTTAACTATTAGAGGCAAATTGTCTTTAAAAAGTTTTGCTTTAGTTTTCAGTCATTCCTTAAGCCAGACTTAAAACACTACTCATCGCTTTTTAAATATTATCCATGTGGTGCAGTTTAATAAATTTACTGTTCCTCTTTCAAAATTGAAATTTTAGCAACTGTAGTTATGGGTATAGAATAATTGTACCAGTAATTATAAAGTGCATTGAAAGGAGAGAGTACATAGAGATTAGAGCAAATATAGTGTAGATGATTTAGCCAACTCACAATAAATGTTAAAAAGCATCTTATTAAAAAGATGCTCTTCTGAGGAGATGGAAAAGTTATAAATAGAAATTGCTCTGGATTGAGTTTTGGTAGAGATATCTTGCAAGGCAGTTTCAAGCTGCTATTAATCTAGCATAAAAATAACTTTCATTGATTAATGTCTCCTATCAAAACGGAGATGAGCACTGTCCCCTAGAGTCGGGAATCGACTAGCTTGTATGTGCGAGGGGAACCTTTACCTTTATCCATCATACTAAGGAAACTAGTTTTCTAACAATGAACAATGTTTATTTAGTTGTGAACGCCACACAGTTTATAAACCACATTTGAGAGAGGCTATGGCAGATATAAAGTTAATTACATTCACCAGTGTGCTAACTCAGCAGGTGTTGTTGATCTTTTTAATATGTTTGGATAGTATTATCTGTACACCAGAGAATTATCTTCAGCAACTGAGTACGGTATATGTTTCTGGCCAAGCAAAACTTGGGGAAATAATGACAAATGAGATAAATGAGAAGCAGACTGTGGTTTTAAAACTATAGTATTGTTATTCTTGCCTCATGGTTTCTGTTACCTGTGCAAGAAATCTGATTCTTTTTTCTTTTCTGAGTCTTCCCTCCCCCAGTGTTTATTTTGTTCCCTAATAAGACATTTGCACCAGTAAATAAAATATTCCATTTCATTCATTGGTATTAGTAAAACTAATATATCAGTAGATCAACTTTGCCTAAAATACAAAGCAGGAAACATTAACAACTACTTATTAGTAGCTCCATAATCCCCTAATGAGTTTTTCAGATTAAAAACATTGTTAAATACAATAAGGCTTGATTGAAAGTCAAGCTTGTACTGTTTTAAATTATTGCTGATATAAGAAGAATTAAATACATGGGAACTATAACAAGGGTCAATTCTTTGATAACATTGTTTTAAAACTATTTTTTTCTGTAGGACCTCAGCTGAGTGCACAACTAGAAGGTTGGCTCTCTCAAGTACAATCTACAAAAAGACCTGCTAGAGCCATTATTGCACCGTAAGTTTCCCCGCCCCCCTCTTCCTCCTATCCACTGAGGTTACAAAAGGGCTATCCCAAGAATTCATACAAAACTGTTAGAAAAAGTTACCACTCCCCTCAGTTAATTAGAGGGAGAAAAATCTTCCTTATCCCAATTTGTATTGATTGGATGAAAAGTTTTGTCCCCTGACTTCTTGGTAGCAGTTTCTTACCATTTATTGTATGTTTATGTTGAGTTACAAGAACAGGTATACTTTAATTGCTTTGGTTTAACTGTGACAGTTAACTCTGGCTTCTATGTGACAAGATTTCAGTAGCAATTAGTTTATGGCTATAGGTGAGGGCAAACTAGTTTGAATGAAAGACATAAGAATCAGTCTTATTTTTATGAATTTACGCATTTCGAATGGGCAAATTAAATCTTTAATCTAAATTAAAATATCTCTAGTTCCTATTACATATATATAGAATAGAAGAGAGAGAGTGTGTGTGTTCAGTAGATAATTAGTCAAGGAATTCTTATTAAGAATCCTTTTTTATGTTCATATTATTTTCTCACAAATACAGTTTTTTGAGCTCAAATCACAGGAAACTATACTTTTATGAAAACCACTTTCTGCTACTCAACTGAATACTTGAAATGTTAAATCTTCTGAGCAATCTCTTGCCTGCAATTTGAGAAAGCAGAATATTAATATCTTCAAATCACGTTAATATTTAATTAAAATATACAGATGTAACTTTCTTTTTCTGTGCCTAGACTTAACAATCTTGATACGGCATACACATAAGGGCTGAGGATTTTTTCTTTCAACTAGTCTTTATCTTTTTTCCCAGCTAACTTTTCAGAATCTGTATGCCTTTGGCATGGCCAGACAAGCATTTCTTGTTTTTCCTGTCAGGATAAACAAGGAAAGATTCCAGGAACTCTTTTTAATATGGTTCAATCAGCTTGAAACAGAAAGCCCCAAGGAGGCCTGATTTTACTTTTGAATCATTGCACTGTGTTGGGTCAGGAAGTCTTAGAGGCCAGTTCTGATCATTACATCATAGTTTTCTCACTGCTAGTACCCACCTTATTTTCTGCCACATAAGTAAACTTTTTGCCTTAATTTTAGTACTTAGTTTGGAGCACTCACCTGATATCTGTAGATTGGCCTAATATCTGCTTATCAAACTCAGTTATATTTCTTTTATTGAGATTTTTCTACAGAGATTCAAAAAACAGCCTCAAAAATGTCTTTTGTTTTTGGCAGACATGCAGGATATACTTACTGTGGGTCTTGTGCAGCTCATGCATACAAACAAGTGGATCCTTCAATTACGTAAGTAGCATTCAAGAAGATTCTTGTCCTAAGTACAACCAGATGCAGTTTGTATAGATACTGGTTAAGACAACATAAAATTATTTAAGATGGATTTGTCATGAGGGGAAATCTATTTATCAGAATTACAACATAATCAACTGAATCCTGAGATGTACGTACAGAATGTAGGGGATGATTTTTTACTGATACCATTTTTTCAACATACTTGTCTAAAATCCATTTTTTATGGATGGGGGAATCATCTTGCATTAAATGGAAAGCAGAGCAGGAGGTTGCGATGGAAAAAAGAATCTGAAAGATTTATTCTGTGTTCAGAAGAATCCTTTGTATTGTCAAATACCAAATCTATACCTGTCTCAGTGCAGATTATTTTTTGCCTGGGATTGTGCTTGCCAAATTCTATACAAAACTCTTCATGTGATCCAGATGTTATGTGATTCAACTTCCCACAATCAACCACATTGCAAATATAATGTGGAAATTAAACAAGAGAATCTATCTAAGACCTCTTGATATACTTTACTTATGTTAGTTTAGTTTAGTTAGTTTTACTCATACGTTTTTTTTTATTAATCTTCAGACGGCGAATTTTCATCCTTGGGCCTTCCCATCATGTGCCCCTCTCCAGATGTGCACTTTCCAGTGTGGATATATATAGAACTCCCCTATATGATTTGCGAATTGATCAAAAGGGTAACTGTACACAATACATGCAATACACAAACCAGTTCTTAGCCAATTTAGTCTGTTATTTTTCTGAGACTGTCTATTCTGCATAGTTTATCTCTTAACTATTTGTACAAAAAGACAGCTATATCGATGCAGAAGGTTTTAATACTTATTCGTTCTGTTATGTATTGGCTGTGTTTGCATAGAATTTTAACACCCAAAGACTGAATTCATATAGTGTATTAAGTCAAAATACAAACCGTGTTAAAGCTTAACTCAGTACATGAACTACAATATACATTAAGCTTGTTGGTGACTGTCTTAGGTATATTTACATATAAGTATAATTTAATATTAACCATAGTGCATGCCACACACAACACAATTTACTACAACCTGCAGTTGTTTACCTATTATATTTCTCTGCAGCTACTTCTCTACATCTTTGGTAACTGGCAGCTGCCAGTTCCAAGATTTTACGTTTTAAACAAAAATGCAGGAGCATATCTAGTCAGTCACAGATCATCCAGGTGTGGAGTGAGCAAAGTCTAATCCTTCCACCAGATCGTTTAAAATAAGAACCCTGCGTGGCGTGATTAAATAAACCTGAACAATGGAGATAACGTCAATGGAAGCGATTCTGCTTTGTTGCTACTTTTGTTTTTTTTGTCTCAGTTACTTCATTGATTGATGATACTTAATTACACCAAGTTAAGGTGAAGTGGAAGTCACATCCAGACTAGGTAAGCTGTGGCTATGGAAGGAGTAAAAGTTATTCATAGCCACATGAAAACTATGTGCCTGGGTTCAATCGATACACTAAGCCTAATCGCAAAATGACAAGTAAATGTGTTTGTTTCCAATGTATATTTCTCTAAAAAGTAACCACATTTTCAGCTGGGAGTCCCATATTAAGCTTATGGTTTAAATTAGAATGTGCAAAACTCATCAATTGGGGAATAGGTCATTCTGAAGAATTGAAAAACATCCCGCTCCAAAATCATGTCAAATATCCTACTTGACCATGTCATTCCAGAGGTGGTTGGTACTTTCCAGAGTATTATAAAGTTCTGACTTAGAAGTGTTACAGATGAAATTCTCATTTGGGATCCATGTCTGGGATACCTAGAACTACCCTGGTTCATAGAATTTACTTGTAGAAATTGTTGATTTACTCCCTCAATGACATGGTCCTGTTCTCAGATTGGTTAATTTTGTGCATACCTAGCTCTAACTAATGATTTTAATCTCACTAGCTACAAAGCAACTTGAGAGAAACAATTGAGACAAGCTTTTAGATTCTAAAAAAAAAAATTAGTTATGTCTGAAAAATGTCCCTTATTATATTTTATAAATATTAAAAGCTGTTAAATGTGCCATTACTCCACAGTTTTGTCATTATTTTATGCAGTTGAAATCTTACATTAGTGTTCTCAAAGCTATAGTATGTATGAGCAAATACAAACTAGTATATTTCCATATGTATTTTCCTGTTTTTTTATGCGTGTAAACCTTCCCCCGTTTTAATTTTTTATTTGTTTGTTTGGAGTGCCCTATTTCATTTCTAGGCTGTCTGAGGGGGCAAGGGGGGGTTTCATCAGAATTACTGTGAATATCATTCTTACTACAAGCTGTGGTTCCAGTGCTAATTCTTCAGGAATCATCAGTCTAGCATATAAAGCAGAAAAGGGGAGGGAGGGTTATGCAGCTGTTTATCCAATGGTTCTTTTTTTAAATCTATTAATCTATTTGAAATTTTTCAGTTTATGCAGATCTGTGGAAAACTGGAATGTTTGAGCGCATGTCTTTGCAAACAGATGAAGATGAACACAGTATTGAAATGCACTTGCCTTACACTGCTAAAGCCATGGAAAGGTACAAGGATCATTTAAAAATTACAGATATCAAATTGCATGTATAATAATAATATAAATAATTATAGTAATAAATCCATTTTCTCAGTTATTTAGTAACATTGAATACATTTATGTCTTCAAAATCCTTAGGGCTTTGATGTACCAAACCAATTAAAATGAGAGTACTGTGAACTGAAACTTTTAGACACAAAGATAGGCTATGTTAGAAGAATAGAAAAGCACAAGATCGAATTCCTGTCCTTTTAATAATAAAAATATGTGCATTTTTAAATAAAGTGAGATTAAAAGGTTTGAAATCTGTAAATATTCTGGTCCTGGTCTCAATTTAGCTCATATATGTATTTTTTAAAAATAATTTGGAATTATTGGCAAAATTTAAAGAAGTGTTACATAGACAAGCCTAGAGTCCCTCATTACTATGTGTGCTGCTGCATTCTGGACTAGTTAAAGTTTCCGGCTGATATGTAATTGGGTGTAATCAGTATACAGATGATACTAAACTCCATACCGACTGATGACCTCCCCTAGTCATTTTATGTAGATGTTACAAAGGAACAGTGAAAGGCTTGAGCCTGAGGCATCCCACATTGCAGGGCTTAGGGCTCGACTTCTCCTAACAACCATGCTTTGACTGAAAATTTATGGAGTGTAAATTGATGATGCCACTCATTGCTGCACCCTATTTTTTTTCTAATCTCTTCTGCAGTTTGTCTTTTTTTTCCTGACAGTTTTGGGCATTCCTCCTAACAAACCATTAATTTGCAACCAACAGTCTATTTCATTTTTTAACAATATATCTTGAGTCTTTGTGTGGTTGAGATTGAGATTGGTGGTTTGCTTTGAACAGATTATTTTACATTGATTTTTTTGTAAATTAAAAGAATTAGTGAACTAAAACCAGGTGTCTCAGGAAGACAAACATTGCCAGGCACCTTGACATTCGTGACTACCATATGTGGTATCCCGGCAATCATTTACAAAAAATTCAAAATCTAAATGTTTTTGTTAGGTGTGCCAAACTGTATTCAGTGTCAGGAATAGTCAGACTTTTTCAGGGAGCTCAGCATGCCATACAGAATCCTTTGAATGTGAGGAAAAACTTAAAATGGCATTTGATCAAGTTCTTTTTTTAAAATAATTTTTTATTACTTTTAAAAAACAACATAAAAATTAAAACATCTCTGGTCCAAACAGAGCACGTTGGGTTCTACGTTGCAATTGATTCCATATATATAACATATCCAATTTTAATTTATTACATTTCAATCTCAACAAAAAAAAATATCTCTAATTGTTTGTTCTTCCCCCTTACCATCATATATTCCCTTCCCTTTAAAATAAAACAAAGTAAATCACAGCAGTATGAAGTATCTCATTAAAAAGTAAAAAAAAAAAAAGAATTAATAATTGATTAGAAATTTCTGGTAGTTTCAATTCATTTTATATTGTATATCTCTAAATAATCAGTATATTAAACTTGTTATTATTTAATTTCCTCCTTTTTTTAAAAAAAAGAAAGAAATCTTATCAAATGTTACACTAAGATGTATTTTATAAAAAATATCCCTTCATCTTACATGTTGTCATATATAGCTACAGAAATAAGTTTTAATTATTTTTCATCTCGCCTTCGTCTCTTTGTTAAGTCCATTTCTCACATCAGTCCCATCTGTTTCTGTGTTTCTCTTTCCTTAAGAATGCTCTTGTTCCCTTTTTTCTCTTCTGGTATATTCCTCGCGGATCTCTGCCTTCCCTTCTCCAGCACTTGTCAATTCTCATCCTGCCGCTCGGCTGATATCTCTTTCTGTTTCTTTCCCCCGGGACTCTCTGTTTAAAAAAATATGTTCTGATATCTGTCTTCACTTGATCAAGTTCTGAATCCTTTTTGTGAATCCATTTTTTCTTCTTTTTAGCCATAAGGATGAGTTTACTATTGTTCCTGTATTGGTTGGAGCACTGAGTGAGACAAAAGAACAGGAATTTGGAAAACTCTTCAGCAAATATTTAGCAGATCCTTGTAATCTTTTTGTGGTTTCCTCTGATTTCTGTCATTGGGGTAAGTTAAATTATATATCTGCACATGTTCACAAAAGAACTCTTTTAAAATTAACCTATTTTAAAATAACAAACTTGCTTCAGCAAAATAAAGCAAAACATGGTGTTCATTAACGTTCCCCAATTTGTTTCTTTTCTATTGTGATTAATTATTACCCATAATCTGCAGTATACTATATGGAGATTATAACTGTAGACATTTAACACAGATGAAGAGCATCAGGATGGATGGATGGATAGTTTATTCTATTTTCTTGAATACAAGTAGTCCTCTAGATATGATGGCAATTGGAACCAGAATTTCCATCACTAAAGGATGCTGTTATAAAGTGCAATGTCATATGGCTGCATTACTTAGTGATGCCAATCCTAGGGGTCCCAGTTGCTGTCATAACCGCCGGTCTATGCAGGTTGCTAATCAGGAAGAAGTGGGAGTCCCAAGCAAGCAGACTGGTGGGTGAGTGTACAGGTGCTACAGGGAGGGCACTAAAGAGTGCAGTCAGGTGAAAAACGTCCTGCCAGCTTCCCCATTGATTTTGTAGGAAGCTAACAGGGAACTTCAGAAATCACGATCGCATGTAATCTGGGGGTCTTCCTGGACTCACTGCTCCTGCTCAAAAGGATACGTAGCATCTATGGCTGGGAGGGCATTTGCATACCTTAAGGTTGTGTGCCATCTATGCCTGCTTCTGGACCAGGAGGCCCTGTTCACTTGTCACTTAATGCCCGTATGATCTCTTGCCTGGATTATTGCAATTCCCTCTACATGGGGCTTTCATTCAAGAGCATTCGGAAGCTTCGACAGGTGCTGTCAGCATGAGTAGGAAATGGTGCTGGTTACTTGATATATGAAACAGTAGTAATACTGGTGTTTTGGTTGCCAGTATGCTTTTAGAAGAAATTTTAGTTGCTGATTGCCATCTTTAAAGCCTTCTTGGCTTAGGTCTGGATTACTTAACGGATTGTCTCTTCTCAGTTGTTTCTGTTCATCTGATCCAATCAATCAGAATCTGCTTTTGGTCCCATCAGTCAAAGAATGCCAGTTGGTGAGGCCTAGAAGATATGCTTTTTTTTTTTTTTTGCTATAAGCCACTTGATGAAACATTCTCCCTCTGGAGATGAGGATGCTGAAACTCTGCTGGCCTTTCATAAGGCCCTAAAGACCTGGTTCTGGGGGCTTGAGTATGTGCAGGGACCTACTTCTTACTTGTACTGTATTGCCTGTATTTAAATGTGTAATAATGGTTTTTATTCTATTCTAATTCTATTTATCACCCAGAGATATTCATTGTGA
>JANHGC010003393.1:3445-18927 GCA_027560395.1 Boaedon fuliginosus
CTCTCCCTCTCTCCCTCCCTCCCTGCCCCCCCCTCTCTCTCTCTCACACACACACACACAGAGCTTCGTTAAAGGATTGTAATAACTGAGATAAGCCAATGACAGGGGTCAAATGTAGTTTTCATTCTTGTTGTTATTCTTTTTTCATGTGGATCGCAAGAGCCTTCTTTTGGAACTATGATTTTTATTTACCCAAAATATACTCCTTCTATTTCACACTCTACTCCTGGAAAGCAAAGAGGATGGAGTGGGAGACAAGCTGACCTAATAGGCTTGCTGTGGTTTCTTCGCCTTATATGTAGAATTATATATGTAGAAGTATGAATGCCTGAAGAGCTTTATACAAACACAGAGCCTTGAAATAGAACATTTATTTAGTAATATCTACATAAGTAGCCTCCAGAGTTACATGATTATTAAACATAGACTAGTCGGAATCATTTTTGTCCTACTGGCCTCTATCTGGTTATATTTTCATTGGCACTCTGATTTGCCAGCAGGAAATAATACAAAAGTGATTGTGTTGAATATTTGAGCACAAACAAGGGTCAAAGTACATGGCTTTGGCACATGGCTTTATCTTTATACTTACTCTCTGTTTTATTTCCTTTGCAGTTGGTTACCTTCATCCTAGTGGCCTTTACACCTCATCCTGTTTCCTTCCTCTCCCACTAGTCAGAGTGTCTGTACTCCTGATTTTGTGTTTGTCAGACTTGTGATGTTTTCAGTCTCCAGATTCATTATATGAAATATTTCTGATGCTTTGTATCTCAGTTTTTCCAAATTCAAGCTAAAGTAAATGAGAAAACAAGAAAGTGGGTAATAATATAAAAAGATATAAAGGTGTATTGGCTGTTTAATGTTTTTTTACCCCAAGTCTTATATTAATTTATTTTCTGAAAATAACTGTATTTTAAAATGTGCAGCAATAATGTTTTCTTTAAATTATATATATGTGGGAAGTAAGTAAATATCAGTTCACTGATAAATCATAAGCAAATTTTCCTTGATCATATAATGATAGCTACTTACTAATGTAGAATACTAGGCTTATGGTTCATTATCTGATCCATAGGTTTCAGTTATTAACAACTATTTTAATCATGCTATCTTTAATCATACATTTTTAAACATTATTGGGGTAGTAGACATATTGCTATCTATGTTGTAAATCGCCCAGAGTCCTTCGGGAATTGGGCGGTATAAAACTGTAATAAATAAATAAATAAATATTAATACAGTAATAAAGGTGCAAATGTAATATCATTATGTGATTTATCATTTAGTATAAGAGGCATTAGTTTGTTTCACTTTATAATTGCTCTTTTAAAATTGATAAAATTTCATTGACTAAATAAATACATTCTCATACTTACAGTAAGCGATACTTATTAATGGCACAGTGTATTCATACCATATCCTTTATTCAGAAGGAATTAACCTGTTTTTAAAAGAATATAATCTTGATGGAGGAATAGGAAAGGAAAAAACAGAAACTCAGTCCTGGGAAAGTATGAGAAAGAAACTCAAAATAACACTACTTTGAATGTGTTTGGTATAAAATGGAGTGGAAAGAAAATCTGACGGGCTTTCAAGATTCTGTTGTTACATCCTACAATAATAAACAACTTTCCCATAATCTGTTTCCTGAACTGATCTGCCTTAAAAGGCTGACATTGTTTTTACAACAGCTTCTTCCTACTGCTTTTCTATATATTATGCAGTGTATAATCCTGCATGAGGGTTAGAATTCTTTGCATATGGGTATGGGTTGATGGGTAGGTGAGGCAAAATCTGCAAGATGGCAGACACAGCAATCGCAGCCTATTCTGAAAATGCAATGTTGACACATGTACAAAAGGGGTGGGATTTGCATTGTGATGCCTCATTTTGCCAATTTTGAAGTTCCTCAAAGGTCACACACACACACCAAGAATTCCATAATGTGGCTTTAGGTAAGGTTTTTTCTTGGCCTCAAGCCCTCGGCCATCAATATAAGACCTTTTCAGAGCTAATGTCGTGAAGTTAGAATCCTTGCTTTGAACAGATGCATTAAAATCATTAAACTTGTATTAATACGTCGATAATGGTTTCAATAATTCTGTTTAAAACTTAACTAGATTCCAGCTGATGTATGAGAAGTACTTTTAAGGCAGTTTATCATGTGAACTTCATGTTCCTGATCATGTGAAGATTTTCCAAACTGTGTGAAGATTTGGTAAATCCTCTGGCATGGGAAAGTGGACTGAAGTGGCAATCTTTGTGCAAAAGAGGTTTCTCATTATGTGAAAAACTTTCTAGTCTGGCCTTAAATATGAGTGTATCTCATCAGGTTGTAGCTAAAGTGTGGTTTTAAAAAATCACTCTGTGCAGGCTTGTTGTTGTGGGGTGGGGGGAGAAGAGAGGGTAAAAATCCATATATGTTTTTCTGAAGGAAAAGTGGATATAAATCTAAGAAGTAAGTAATAAATAACTATTTGCACTAACTAATTATTTGGGTGTATAATACCAAAATTGCTCTAATAACATTAATTTTAACATTTGGATGTTTTCCCCCTTAGGAATGGGTACATGATATATGGACATTGTGTAAATGTGTACAACACAAATGGTTTTTTTTAAGGCTTTGATTGAAATTTCTAGCTTGGGAGAATCTCCCACTCTTTAAAAATAAAAGCACTGCCTATTCTTGTGAAAACATGGTCATTCATGATGAGGTGTCTGCACAGATGAAGCTACATGTGTATATACTGAACTATTATAGCCCTCAAATAGCAACATTTCCTGGGTTCACTGATCCACCCTAACTTAAATTAACCCTTTATTCCTAATAGTAACTGAAGCCGGTTTTGGTGCTGATATCGGAATGGAGAAATTTTTCAACATCAAATGCAGAGCTTCTGGCTTGATTCCCAGTGTGGTTGTGCTTGTGGCTACAGTGAGAGCTTTGAAGATGCATGGAGGTGGGCCAAATGTAAGTGTCTCTACCTCTCAAATAAAACAGAGAATAAATCTTCAGAACTCCCTATTTTTTAAACCCCTTATCGTTTGAAATAAGTATAAACATTTCAGTTCTGAAATGACTCCTAGGGCATTGCAAGCCAATTAACAGTCTCTTTCTCTGAATTGTTTTAGAGCTATTGAAAGAAAGGCTATCTACACTACTTAAGAAGTGTAGGAAATGGAATGAAATCTGCTTGCTATTTTTTTACTTTTCTTTTTCTTTTCACCTTGAAGTTCACATTGCAATAACTGGCTCATGGTCCCACAGTTTCAACTATCACCCATTGCTAGTTCCTAAGTGTTTCGTACATCCCCTTAACTCTTTCCTTAATTAAGCCAACTACATTCCAATCAAAGTTAAGAACTTTGATCTGTTAAATTCATTGGGAGGGAATTATTAACTGTATGGAATTTAAACATACTTAAACAAACAAACAACTTGACTAAATTGCACCCTGTTTCTTTATTTTTTTAAAAGAAATCTGATTCTAACAATACTTTGAGGCACATATATTAGAGCCTATATTGTCTGTCTTCCCTCCCAAAATTCTTGTGTTACTTTCTCTTCTCTCAGACTGTCATCCAGGCATGCAGTCTGCCTTTTATATTTTGATTCCTCACTTTTTTCTTTCATTTAATTTTAATTTCTTGTTTGAGCTTGATCCTTCCCCCCCCCTCCCGTTTCCCAATGTTTTTCAAATTTCTGTGATTGGTGCTGTTTAACTACAAGTACTAATTGTTCTAAGATTATATGCTAACTACTTTGGTTATAATCCGTCACTGCCTTTACACCTACACCTTGTCTCTATTTTTGTTTCTCCTGTACTTTTTTTATTCACCCCTTCATTTTTCATTCCTAAAGCTACTATATCTGAGCTGAAAAAGTTGGATGATGCCAAAGAATTACAGAAAACTCTAACTCTGCTACCCTCTAATGTTTGCCCAGATTTGTCCAACAGCAATCTTTCACATTAATAATTTAATTTTGTGCTAAATGTACCACAACTCTTGGTTTTTGCATCCTTATTTTTAAAATCTTTCTTCAAAGTACTTTTTCTTGATTCTTCCCTCTCCCTGTTGAAAATATTAATATTTTGCAAATGTGCCCCTTTGCTTCCATTTTGGGAAGTATAAAGTTCATTCAACTTGGTGGCATGCAGCTGTAATATATTATGTTATGCTGGATACAGCCTTAATATTTGTACTCTCTTCAATTTTTGGGGGTACAGAGGTTTGCAGACTCAGTTAAAAAATATAATAATTCTATGCCTGACAACCCTGTTGTTTGTATAGGGAATGCATTTCTTTGAGACCTCAAGGAGACTGCACAATTGGATTTTTTAAAGTGTAGTTTCAACATTTTTCCACTAAATAAGATATTCAGTTGAAGCAAGAAAAATAACTGACCAACAAATAAGTCAAAACCTAAATGTTTTTCCCTGAACATTTTCAGTTCACTTTCCAAGGATTAGTTTGTTTGTTTTTTACTTTCCTTTCCTTTTTTCTTTTTCTTTGTCTTTTTGTATTTCCACTGATTACCAAGTGTAGTTTACTAGATTTATACTTCTTAGTAATTGTTTTGGAGTAATAGGATTATTTAGGATTTGGCAAGAACATGATTTCTTAGTAGGGAACTGGAATTTATTAACTGGGTTGACATGCTGTAGTAATCTGTTAGGTTGATTTTAAAGGGCTTATGTGATGGGCAAACAGAGTTAGGGACTAAGTCATATTTAGGATTAGGCTGTAAATCACAGTTTGAAGCTATGGTTTATTGCTGTCTTTTCCATTACAACTCTGACTTTATGAATGAGCAAATGAAGGAAAGCAGTTTGTCCCATTTGTTTTTGTGCCCTTTGAAACTTCTAACGAGTTCACAGAATATAATCAAACAGCAGTTGTTCCTTAACGTTTATTTATTTATTTATTAGATTTATATCCCGCCTCTCTTCCCCAGTCAGGGGTTAGGGTTCGTTCCATTCCCTTCATATGGTTTCTCTTGCTCGGCTATATTTTTCTTAAGTTGATTTAATCACACAGGAAATCTGAAGGAAGGATGACTGACAGGAATTGGAGCACAGATGGGAAGCAGGGGAGTACTTCTCAAGGCAAAAAGAAGGATCTGAGACATCCTCCTTCAATTGTTTTTCTTCTTCAAATTCTCATGCAAACATTGGGTTAGAAATATTTATTTTCTAGCACAAAAAAGATGGTCAATTATTAAGTATTCTAACTTCAAAACATTTTGATTAAAAGTTAATTCACTGGGCTAGCTTTATTTTCAGGTTTAAAAACTTGATTTAAAACTTGAGTCTAGTATTATCTAGTTGCAAAATACTAAAGATTTGTTTAGTCAGATATACAATAGTATCAATTTAAGGGGGGAAAACACTATTCCAAAATGCCCAAATATTTGTCTGTTCTTTAATTATTTGTTTTTAATTTCAGGTTATAGCTGGTGCACCTCTTAAGAAAGAATATACGGAAGAGGTGAGAACATTTCCTGTCCCTATTAAAATCCATTTTTAGAAATATTTCTTCCTTAATAGCTGTTACTAAACGGCTTAATCCAATGTTTTGAAAAATCTTTTTCTCCCAATGCCATCCAGCTCATACAATAAAGTTACCTATGGAGGCCCTCCTCATAGTTCCAGAAAGTACAGTTCACAATGCTAAGAATGGGAATATTTATTTATTTGTTCAATTATTTTGTTCAGTTACATACTGCAAACTTCCAACCATAGGCTGACCCACAGCAGTTAACAAGAAAAAAAAATCGAACTTAATAAAACTCACCCAAGGTAACCATCATATAATTATCAAAACCATAGAAAACAGCAAAAAAATCAAAATAATAAGTAGAAAAGTTGTAAAATAAAATTAAATATGCAAATATGCATAAAATGCATACATGCATAAAAACACAGATTAGCAGTAAAAGTAGGTAGCAAGTAGGGCTGCCATGAGGTGAAAGGAAACAGCTAAAATATATTTTGAGGTTGTTTTTTTCTTTAAAAAGAAGAGGTTGACTGATCCACACAGGGTTGACATTAGTCTTTCAAGATAGTCCAGAAACTCAGAAATACTAGTGGTATCTTTATCCTAAGGCTGCATCAACAGAAAGTTAATGTGCCTTTTGCAAATTTTGTATGTATTATTTTTAAGGGATGATGATATTAGTATGATGATTTATTTAAAACTGTTTTTATTGTTTTCTTGTAAATTGTTCTGGATTTCAGTAGGAGGAAGAAGATGGAAATTAAATTTGGTATTTAAACAGACTTGTCTCTGGAATATTTTTAATGGCAAAAAATAACAAAGTCAAAGGATCTGAATATTGTTGTGGATTGCTTAAATAATTAGCAGTGAAAGGATCATACTTCTTGTCTTTCAGAAACACACACTCATGTTCGCATAACCTACTGTATCACTAGGATTTCTCTTCTCTTTATTTCACACACTATTTTTTTTCTTCCATTCAGAAGAAAATTCCATTCCAACGTTGATTCTTCTTTCTTTTTTTTACTTCCCTGGGTCCTTGAACTAACTAATTAAAAAAATGTATTGTGAGCATGTGCACATGCACTTTTTAAGTAGGGCTTCCAAAAATGTTGAAGATAGTGATGGCCTCAAAATGCTCTGGAAATCTCGTACAGCAAGTCCACGTGACCAGTGATGTTAATTCACTTAAACATCTTGATCAGCCAGTAATAACATTAAAAATATTGTTATATAGATATTATCAGTGAATATAATTTCATTTATGTATCAGCCATAATGGACTTGTAAGGTTTTCAGTAGAAGTGTCACATTCTAGTTCATATTTCAAGTATCCCCTGAGCTTTGGAAATTAAGTGAGTGACTTCGGGCCAGCCCAATCTACTTCAAAAGGTTGCTGCTACAGGAAGAAATTGAATGGAGATCCCTGTGTAGCCCACTTGACACTTTAGAGGATAGAAAGATATGAATCTAACAAATAATTATTACCATTAACATAACGGGAAAGAAAGTAATTAATATATAAGATTCAATTCAATTTCCCATAGCTTTTTTCCTCGTAGCACATTTTCATTTCTTCGTTGGACAGGCATTTCTGTAGAAGCCATAAAACTGGTTTAAGGTACTTGCACATAAGAATTAATGTAGCTGGACAGAATTCATTGCAATGATCCATATTGTATATTAAAAGCACAGTAATAAAACATTTTTCTATTAGGAATAAACAGGCAGTACAAATTTATATTTGTTGTTGGTTTTCTTTCATTTCCCATACAGAATCTCAAACTGGTGTCGGATGGTTGCAGCAACTTGCTGAAGCAAATTCAAATTACCCAGCTGTTTGGGGTTCCTGTTGTTCTCGCTCTTAATGTTTTTAGGTAAAATAATGTGAACGTTCTATCTTATATTTTTTCTTCTGAAATCAAATTTTTATTAATTAACTTTTGTGAGAAGTTGTAGGTGGATTGGAGTGGGCTTCCAGTATTACCTCATTAAAATATAATTTCAGCATTAAAGAATTGAGGGGATGTCGATATGAAAGCCGGCAGATGGGCTTAAGCAACAGATATGGCAATAGAAGTGATGAAGAAGAGGCAGGTCAAAGGATGTAGAAATAGAGAAATTGAGAAGAACTAAGGCAAATTAGGAGTTTCCTGACTATTTGGGAGATATTCAGCGCTTCCCATATTGCAGACATCCTATGTTAGTTCAAGGTTTTACCCATGAGAAAAAATTTTTTGCAAGTATATGTAAAATTCAAAGTTCTAGCCATCTTTGATGATTACAAAGTAGACACCATAGAAAGGGATTTTTTAAATAAACCTGTTTTCAACTTCCTCTGCTTTCTTGAGACCAATGATATTCTCAGTTATACCAAAACTCAAGTGCAGTGCAGTGACATCATAGAACAAGTACCACCATTACATTCTTGCATCCGAATGCCTGATGCAAGTAGATAAGGTATGGTACAGTGATGTCATCATGCACCTGTTATGACTTTTAGTCTCTTGCCTTTTCCCTTTCTTTTCCCCTCTCCCTTGCAGACATCCATCTTGAAATTCTTACATTTATTTCAACCGTAATATGAGAAGTGTTCTGAAAATGTCATATGTTGATCATCAGTCCTTCCTTTTTTACATTCTTTATTTTCTTAAATTTGTAATTTGTTTGATGATACCCTATAGTTTATATTAAAGGCCATTTTTGAAAAAGGGACAACCTCCCTATCCAAATTATTTGTTTGGAATTTCCCCGTGTTTTAAAAAACCTGAAAGCAGCCTTGAAGCGATTGGGGCTGGATTCTTCTCCACATTCTGTTTTTGTTTTTCCTGAAGATGTTCTTTGCTATTAGTGAATGTTTATTAACTATTCAATTTGTAGAAAGAGATGGAACATTTATTTCAAAATATGCATGCAGAATTTTGTTTTGTTTTTGCAAGTCTGTGAAGATACTGCCTCCAACATCATAGACTATGCAATTATCTTGTTCGGACTTTTCTATAAAAAAATGAGACAATGCTGAGCTTCTTCTTGGATTGACTGTACAAATTTTTGGACTTCAGACTTGCATAGCTCCCTGTTGAAAACATCTAATCAAATACCAGTTTTACAGGGTTTTTTTAATTATACAGGTGTTGATAATTTTCTGAAGTACAGAATAGTTGTCCATTGCCTTGAGAGCACCTCTTTCTCCAGTCCTTCAAGACCTTTCTTTATTCTCTCTACAGTTATGTACCATTAAGTCAGTGTCAACTCTTAGTGACCATGAAGATAGATTTTTTTTCTCCAGTATGATCTATCTCTAATCTTCGGGTCTTCCAATGGTGCACCATCTTCACTGTAATTGAGTCCACCCATGTTGCTGCTGGTCATCCTGGTTTGTTTTTTCCTTCCACATTTCCCATCATTAAAGCCTTCTCCAGAATTAAGGAGAATGGCTAATTTTAAATATTTTGTTTACTTCATACATACAACCAGTCAAAATAATATTCAAAACAAACCTTCAATTATATCGAAGAAACCCCTTCGGCATAAAAATATTGGTGTATATTGTACATACTGAAGGTTTTTGCAAAAAGATGATGGCATTCGAACGAGCAGCATGATCTTATTTTTGTTGATATCTTCTGCTCCCACGTCCTGGAAACTATCTCTTACCTCAAGTTCAGGTCTGAATGGGAAGAAGATGAAGTTAAAGTCAACTTTAAAAGCTCTGCCTGTGATTTAGGATCCAGTCATCCCGGGCCTAAGTCTTATTTAATTAGGGTGAACAGGAGAATTATTAGGAATTGGATGCTCAGATTACACAAGGAATGAGGTGGAGGATGGGGAAAGGAAAAAAAAGATCAGCTCCTGACCTTTTCAGCAAACCAGTGTCTTTTGCTATGATTAATTTGTAGATATTGCTAGATATTTGAGTCATTGTGTGTGTATAAATGATTTTGCTCTTGCTGAGATTGCTTACCTGCATTAAAAATGAAATTGTGCAAAACTTGTATGCCTAACTATCCAATTACATTTATTAATAGAATTAATCTTCCCAAATCTTCTATTGTCATCCATATTCCAGTTTGGAGAACCTTTAAGTATATAGGTAGTTCTCTATTTACAACAGTTCATTTGCCAACTGTACAATGTTACAACAGCACTGATAAAAGTGACTTATGACCATTTTTCACACTTATGACCATTGCGGCATCCCCATGGTCATGTGATTTACATTCGGATGCTTAACGACTGGTTCATATTTATGACGGTCGCAATGTCCTGGGGTCATTGGATCATGTTTTGAGACCTTCTGATAAGCAAATTCAGATTCATTTAACAACCATGTGACTAATTTAACATCTCCAGTGATTCAGTTAACAAATGTGGCAAGAAAGTTGTAAAATGGGGTAAAACTCAATAAATTTCTCACTTAGCAACATAAATTCTGGATTCAATTGTGGTTATGGTTCCTCTCAAGTGGAATAGCAGGCAAAAGCAAGCTATAGGTATCTGAGTTACATGCATAAAAATGAAGAAGGTACAACTGCTTGTCCATGTAGCTGGGTTTTCAGGTAGACAGGCCCACCCAGTGGCTACGCAGAGTTTTCCTGCATGGCGAATATTGCTGACAGCAGCAGAAAGGTATATTTATTTATTTATTTTATTTTATTACATTTATTTCCTCTAAAGCACACTGTCCTCCCTCTCTTCTGCCATTCTGCCGGAGTCCATCTGTGATATTACTCTAAGTCAGGGTGGGAGGCTCCAGACCTGATGTTGCATTGAACCCCCAAATTCCTTAAACCAACCCTGCCTATGATTAATGAATACCATTGCAAATGAAATAATCCAAAACTCTTTTGTTGGCAGAACGGACTCGCCTGCTGAGATTAATTTAGTCTGTGAGATAGCCAAACAGTCTGGAGCTTTTGATGCAGTCCCTTGCCGGCACTGGTCAGAGGGGGGCAGAGGAGCTATGGAGTTGGCTGGAGCTGTAAGGAGAGCTGCTAACCAACAGAGCAACTTCAGATATCTCTATGACCTGGAGGTAAGCAAGGTTGCAAGAGGCAACATGTGCTGATGCCTGTAGTCACTCAGTCATTATAACTTGCAGTACCTAATGTGTGTGCGTGTGCATGCACGCGCGTGCATGTGCACATGCCTTTGAGTCAGGTTTATTCCTTGTGACTGCCTTGACAAGTCCCTGCAGTTTTCTTGGCAAGCTTTTTCAGAAATGGACTGTTCTATTTTGAGTTCCAATCATTACTTTGAAATTAAAACACTACTATAATGGTTGAAACAGACCACTTCAACTGTAAAACAACTGTTTTGATCTCAAAATGTGGCATTTCAGATTGGTAACGGTTTGAATTAAAATATTTTGCAAAGCCCTTTTTAATAAATATCTTAAATGTCCCTTTCCACACTTACAGTATGTAGCTCAACTGTGTTTCTGTTTAGGCTAATATTTTGGATAAGCCTAAGATCTTTACCTTCCCCTTCATCCAATTGCCAAAAGTGAAAAATAAACTTTCATTGTTTTTCAAATCCTTCTTTGATAGCACCAATGTCATTTTTAATATGAGACATGACATAATGTAAAATAGTATATAATCTTTGTTCAGAAGTTGGGGGTGAGGGAGTTCCTCTCACAAGGAATAAAATGGGAGGCACTTTGATTGAGGTTGTGCTTCAAAAAGCCCTGCAAAAAGATCCTACCAGAGAAGCAGATACTTTTCCATCTGATCTTTCTAATGCAGCCTCTCACAGCCTCCTCAAAAGCATAAAAATTTCTGTGCTAAAGATGCATTTAAATGGAGAATTGGGAAGAAGAAGAAGAAGAAGAAGAAGAAGAAGAAGAAGAAGAAGAAGAAGAAGAAGAAGAAGAAGAAGAAGAAGAAGAAACCTTTCTGTTCACGTAGGGCTAGAGTACCATCCTTCTTAATCCCAGCCAACAATTCTTTTCTCGTAGACGTCTACGTATGTGAACACTTAAAAATTTTTGCTGGTGTGATCTATAGTGTATTTTTACAAACATCTCATGTATTTTTATTCTAAGATGTGTATAAAGGAGAACCCCCTGATGTTATTTACTATTCATTTTCCATGTGATAAATTACTACTTAACAAAAGCTCATGTCGCACTATCGGCTCCCAGTTCATATTGTTATCCAGTGCATAAAAAGCAAGGAAATAGTCAAAAATATGTGACTGATTAGCATTTGGAAGGGTAGTATTGAAAACCTTGAAAAAGATATTCAGATACCGTAGGAGGATGGGTACAAACATCATATTTGTGCATGCGATAGTTTTTCCTCTAAGCCTCTATGAAGAAAGCAAAAGTTGAACTCTGAAGAATTGGATCAGAAAAAGTATCAATGCTTTTGAACCTTGGAGCAGACCCCCAAGAATAGTATCGATAATCAAGAAAAAAAGTAGGTCAACAAATCAGCCCACCATTCTTACTCAAGACACAAATATCCAAACACAAATTACCCTATTTTCAGATACATAATACACAGTTCTAACTGTCTTAAGAAGTCCATAATGTTTTGGAAAGATGACAGGAAAACAAACGGGAGAAGTGAATGGATTCAGTTACAATGGAGATGGATGCTCTGTTGAAAGACATAAAGAACAGGTATAAATTGTCCTGGAGAAAATGTATGTATGTGATTCCTAACAGTTCGACCTAATCTTGATGGCACTTAATCAAAATAGGAGATTACTAGAAGATATCTAAATCCATATTGACTTTCCAAGAGGATTTTCAAGTAGGCTTAGTGAAACCATCTTATATCCTCGTTACATCTACTGTCAGGCACTGAGCAAAGACAGAACAAAATTCAAGGTGCTGACCACATTCTCACACATTCTAGTGAGAGTGTTCTCTGAAGATGGGCTGCAGCATGGGTCCAAAAGCTCAGAAGACTAAACCTCTGGTCCTGATGACCAACCCAGATTGGATCCTACAACATTATCCTAGGACAGGTATTGCCTTACTTACAAGTATATAATTAAGACGTTAGCACTGGTTAATTTCTCTCAATAATTTAGAATCAGGATTATATTTGATGAGTTCCCCATCGGGTGAAGAGAGGCGGGGTATAAATCGAATAAAATAAAATAAATAAATAAATTTAATTTTCTTTCCAAGTTCAGCAGTCTTTGGGCAAATTAATTAAGATGGCATATACCACTGAATTAACAATGCTTTAGTGTTAATATAATCTAAAAAAAATCATTTGCTCCTGTGGTATTTTCTGAATGTTTGCATATCTTTGCCATTGAATGTTATTAGATCTTCATGTAGATCTTATGGAGAATTTGAACAAATAATACCTAAGTTTGTTGCTTGTTTCTTATTATAGAGGAGGTTATGTGAATACCTTATTAGACAATCAGGGCAGATTTGAGCCAACCATATCCTATATAAATCTCATTAATCTCATCAGACCTTCCAGTTCCTGGAACCCATCATGCCCTGCTAAAACAATTCATAAAAAGTCATTTGTAACAAAATTGCAAAACCATTTCTAAAGCTCTGCATTTCCATCAGTTTTCCATCAGAATATAGCTTTGAAATGAAGACTGCTAAGAATAGTGATTCTTCCAAAGAGTAGTTGTGTTGTCAACAGTCTTCCCAATCCCTTCCCTTCCTCTTCTTAGTTGTTACCCATGGCCTTTTCCTGCTCTTACTCTCCCCACCCCTCCACCTCAAACTTCTCCTGTGATTCAGAACAACTTCATTTAAGATTGGATCTGGAACAAAAGAGACTTTACATGATAGCTATTATTTGTCTTTCTGAACTATTTCTTTCATGTTCTCAAGCACCAGGTGGGAAGTGGCTGGATATTGCTAGATAGAAATAAATCTTTTTCTTTTTTAACCACAGGTGGAGGTGTAGATTCATGTTACAGTTAAACTTTCATGAGCTCTTTATTCCCTGTGTTATGAAACCAGATCTGCCTAAGACGGGTGCTTTGAGTGTAAGAATCTGTCTGTGATCCACATGGCTTGTAAAGTAAAAAGAAAAAGATGAAATTACAAGCAGATTTATGAAAGGGTAACAGAAAAGTGACAACAAAAAGAAATGAAAGCTGCAAACTGCTGAATCAGCTGCTGTTTTAACACCAGGCCATCTCAATCCAGAGCACCTTGAACTTTGTTCTGTTTTGGCTCAGTGCCTGGCAGTAGATATAAGGAAGATATAAGATGGCTTCACTGAGCCTCTGACAGGGGGCTATTTATTATTTCTCCCAGCCTACATGGAAATGGAAATGCTAATTTCCAAGCTCAGGGCTATCTTACTAATGTACATGCATGTGTATATTCCATTCTTGTTGCCGTGATACCATACTACAGATTAATAAAAGAAACATAACAATCAAAAACAGTCAACTTCACTCTAATCAAAGAGTTTTAATCAGAAAGCATCCAGGAAGGTGCTCACATTATACAGTGATTCAATTGCTATTCTTCACACAAATATGGCTCCTTGAAGTTCCTTTGTGCAGAAAACAATGATTTTTTTCAGCACTTGGAATAATGGTGTTCTATCATTGGCCCTTTATCTGTGGGGAAGGCAAAAGGAAAGGAACAAAAGGAAGCATCCAGATTAGAGGCATGTAGAGATGTAGTATCTAAACAACCATGAGATTATAACAGCAAAAATCAATAACCGTCAGCCCTAACCTTCATATAGTATGTTTTACATCTGCTCCTTTCTGGACAGCCAATAGAGAAATGCAATTTCCCATTGGCAAAGAATATATAATCCCATCCACGGTACAATAAAAACAAATACAAATTTAATTAATTAATCTATGACAAATGTTACATCACAAATCCAAGAGAAAGTGATTGGATTGAATCACACGATCTCTCTCTTACACTTCAAATTGTTTTTCTTTCTATTGAAATACAGCAAAACTCTGGGCATTTTTTAAAATGGTAAATTTAATTAAACTTTGGTAGTGTTATCAGGGGTCACCTATAAGTGTCTCGGAGCTAGGACTGGAGTAAGAAACAGGCAGGTCCTGCTTTTAAAATTGTGAAGAGTTTCTGTTTCTTCATATGTGTTTTTGCTGTCAAATAATGAATGCAATGGTTCTTTGCTGCTGATATTTCTGAAAAGAGCTGATGCTGTTATGGCTTAGTGCTGTGGAGCAATAAATTCTATGTATGCTTTCAGTGGCTGACAGTTTGAATGAATCTGTTTCAATACAATGCATACATATGGGAAAATGCATGGAAGTTAGATTGCTTTTAACCTATTAGTCTCAGGCCTTGTGCTTCAGAGTAAATTCGGAAGGGGCTTATTGTTCTGCAGAATAGCACCAGGGCTGAGCATCAGAACTCTGCAGGCCTGGGGAAGTTTGCATGTAATGTTAATTCCATAATATCATGTCATATGCCATTTGAACATTGTTGCGCTTTCAAATTTATCTGAAACACTTGCATTGATGAAACAGGTTAGATTCAGCTCTACAGTACACATAAATCAACAGTACAATCCTTAAAGCCACATCAAGTTTCCTAAATGAAGGGATTTAAAAGGAAAATACACATATATAAATTTACATCAAAGAACACAAAGATGTAATTTTTAGAGGGTAACTCTGAAAAACAGGAGCGTCGTGGGCGCTTTTGGAAACTGCATGCTGTTTATTTAATTTTTATATATATTATGCAATAATTGCTTTCACTTATTTAATGAAGCAGTACAAAACAAAAATAGGGAAAAAGCAATGCAACAAAAATCTTATACATGTACTTATATACAGTATGTTTATCAAAATGTATTTGTTTATATATATTTTACATAACATAAAAGATAACCCGATGTCACAATAATCATCCATAAATGACCTACTGCTATACGCAACTCATTCATAAGTCACAAGTAATTTTAGATTTACAATCCACTGAGTAATAAGGCCCATAAATTTATCTTTCCAGTGTTGAACTAATGAGAAGGTCATAATTTTTC
>JANHGC010003393.1:30380-43739 GCA_027560395.1 Boaedon fuliginosus
CTTGTCTGGGTTGAGTCTGAGCCTGTTGGTCCCCATCCAGATCCTCACAGCCTCCAGGCACCGGGATATCACCTCCACGGCTTCACTAGATCCGCCGGGGACAGAGATGTACAACTGGGTATCATCAGCGTACCGATGATACCCAACCCCGTGTCGGCGGATGATCTCACCCAGTGGCTTCATGTAAATGTTAAAATGTTAAAATTGCATTTGACTCACTGAAATTATACATTATACACATAATCCTAGACTTACGACCACAAGTGAGCCCAATATTTCTGTTGCTAAGTGAGACAGTTGTGTTCTTGCCTATTTTATGACCTTTCTTGCCACAGTTGTTAAGTGAATCACTGCAGATGTTAATAACACAGTTGTTAAGTGAATCTGGATTTCCCCATTGACTCTGCTTGTCAGAAGGTCACAAAAGGGGATTGTATGACCCCGGGACCCTGGAACTGTCATAAATATGAGCCCCTGAATTTTGATCACCTAACTATGGGGATGCTCCAATGGCCATAAGTGTGAAAAAGCAGTCATAAATAAATTTTTTCAGTGCCATTGTAACTTTGAATGGTCACTAAGCAAACTCTTGTAAGTAAAGGATTACCTGTGTATGTATGTGTTTGCTTGTTTGTTATTTCATTATGTATGGCTGCCCATCTCAAATTAATAATCTTGGATCTAAGCATATTAAAAGAAAAACAAAAAGCAACACATATAGAAACAGCAGCCAGGGTGAAGACCAATCATAAGTTAACATAAATAGTGTACCTTTTGACCTCCAGGATTGGGGTCAGTCTAAATTCTGGTCAGTAATTGGTTAACTCTGATCTCCTTTCAAATTGATACACAAGTCTAGTGTTCAGACTTCCTTTTCTAGATTAGATTGTTAGGAGAAGGAGAACCATATTCATATATTGATTTTGAACATTTCTGTCAGAAACAAATGAAAACCTTTCTACCATATTTTGAAACTCAGTTTTATAATTCGTTTTGCAATAAAATTCCTATGTGACACATAAGGGGTAAAAACTGCACCCAGCTTTTTCCAAATGTTGGCATAGATTTTAGGTCATTTCGCAATAACTCTGACTATTGTACGTTCACAGGTGGGCTTGTGACATGATGACCTGGTTATATGGCAAGCAGGCAGGAAGGCTTGTTAAATTTGTTTAGGAAGTTGGTGAGGTCACTAGTGAGTTATGCATGGGTGGGGAATGATTGGATTCTCTTGTGCTTGTGAGAGATTCAGACCCACCCAAAAGTTATTGCAGCTTTGTACTTTCCCACATATTAGTTAATCTGCTTTAGTGAGAGTGCTCTGTGCGACACAATGCAGAGGAATTCCACTTTGACTTACTCCAAGGACAACAGTGATTTAGAGACAATACAGAGCTGCATTCTTCGCCTCTATACAAAGTTGAGATAAACATAATCTTATTCAGCCAGTGTTTGAAGCTTCAAGGTTTTTTTATTGGTTTGTTTCTTTACAAAATGATAAACCAGGCCTGTGTTTATAATGTTGATTTCTAATGAATATTGTTTTGAATAGAAAATGTTTCCATTAAAAATACATTATTTTAACAGTCACATACATTTTGGAATGCTGAAGGTTATTGGTCTTGTTGACCCACACTCCCTAAAATATTTTCTGACCCTTAGCTGAAAGTTGATGACTGGACATTTAAGTCACAACAAGGTCTTAGGCATTCCAGAAAAAAGTCTATAAATATTAAGAGGGTTCCCCACCCCCCTTAATGAATGGTTTAGGATTGCTGCTACTTCCTGTTTGCAGAGTTTAACTCTTTTTATTCATATGCTGGTCTCACTTTTCTGGATCTCTTTAGGCATCAACATTTCAGCATTGTTATAGAGTCTACAGGTAACTCAAGAAATTTTACAAGGCTGGATGTAAATCAAGGAAGGATTTTTCCCCTTCTCTTTTGTGAAGCTATAAGTTAGGTTGTTCTGCTTTTGAAGAATGAATTATTCACTACTTATTGCTTTCTAATGGTTGTTGAACCAGGGTCTTTCAGTGAAGGGACAGATTGCATGTGTTGTTAGGTGTGGTCACCAACAGTTAAGCAGAAATTCTGGTACTGGTATTTGAGAATCAGCATTTTCGGTTGCATCATGTCATTTTGAGTAGAAAAGGTTGGCAAGCAGCAGAAGAGATGCCCTTTGTCACTGTCACAATACAGTGAAATAAAAGCAATTGCGCACATGGCTTATGATTTTCAACCTCAATCTTCATGTCATTCTTTTTCACATTTATCCTGAGATAATTTATGAGACACTCCAGATGCAAAATTGAAACCTTTGAGATACTGTAGATCAGGGGTGTCAAACTCACAACAACATGTTGTCATCATGTGACATATCACAACCTTTTTTCCCCTTTGCAAAAATGGGTGGACGTGGCCGGCACGTGACACATCTGGCCCGCGGGCAGTGAGTTTGACACCCATGCTGTAGATAGTGATAGATGGATGGATGGATGGACAAACAGACAGATGTTTGTTTGTTTGTGTGTGCGCACGTGCATGTGTGTGTGTATATATACACACACATACACACACATGCACACACACACATACATGTATGATGTGGCCAATTCATGATATGGTAGATAGTTTTAAATTTAGAACACCTTGAAGCAACATTGGAACTATTCATCTAGATAAATCACAGTTCTACTCTAGAATAATACACATTGTTTTTGGTGTGGAATAATGGTTAAGTATGAAAATAGAAATGGTTTCTTTTGAGAGGCTATTTACTCTAATTTATATCTTATTTGGAATAGAAAAAGATCCCAAGGGTGCTACTGAAAAACTTCTATTTCATTGATGAATTTCTGCTGTGTGATGTTGGGGTCCTAGGGGTGTAAATGGGCTGCTCAGGGACAACATGCAGCCCCCAGACCACAGGTTACAAACCCTTGGGCTGAACATATAGTACATATAGACTATATGTACATCAATAGTACAAAAAGACTATATGTACATCAATGTACAATAGTACAAAAAGACTATATGTACATCAATGTACATGTAGTATTTTTCTCCCTTTGGAATTTTGCCTGCTGATTTATGTCATTTTAGTTTGTATACTTTAAACAACTTAAACAAAAGATAATGGGGAAAATTACAATTCAAGTTGCATTTTTATGTGTGAAAGTGTAGTTCAAGATAAATCACAAATACAAGAGCAGAATCAACCCAAGAGAGAATAGGGTATACAGTACATCAGTATAATTGGATTATGAAGATAATTTGTTTTTAGACTAATAGGTCAAGACTATTTCCTGCTTTGCATGCTTCCCTTCTTCCAGTTGATTCTGACAATTGGTTTTAATTATACAGTGTGTGAGGAAAGCATATATGTTTGCTATTATAATCGCTACATCTACTGTACTACCCAGGGAATTTTTATGTTATTTTTGTATATATTAAATTGTAATGGATGAGAAAAAAATCCTCAGCTTGCTAACAGCACAATAGAATAGAATAGAATAGAATAGAATAGAATAGAATAGAATAGAATAGAATAGAATAGAATAGAATAGAATAGAATAACATTTTCCCTTATAGCTATTTTGGCAGCTGGAAATAGTTTAATTTGGATAGGTTTGACATAAAGAATGGAATGTGTCATTTTTTTAGAGGGCAGAAATATAAAGGATAAAAGTTTAAAAGAAAATGGAGCTATGAAACTATGTAACAACTGAAAAGTTGTTGGTTGCTTTTCCTCCAATCAATGGCAGCTATGTACTGTTCCATTAAACTGCAGTGGAAGAAAATATTACATTAATAAATAATAGTAGAAAAAATAGCTCCAGCTTCTGTATTTCACTATATCTAAAGAATCGCGGGAATCTCCAAGGGGGTTAATTTTCTTTTCTAGAATCACAGCTACGAGATTTATTTAAAGGGCAAAACTTTATAAAATTATTTGCCTGTTCTTTCACATTTATCAGATGTTGGCTTCTTGAATTGTCTAGAACTTGGTTGTATCAGAAAAAATAACAGAAAAGGTATTCCGAATATATTTCATGCTTGCTATAATAAAATCTGGATGACTTGTAAATCAGTAGAGATATAAATGACTTCTGGAATTCATAGCTCAGTATTTTTTAAGCATCTTTTATACTGATTGTATGGATTTCTTGAAAGAACGATAGGAACCTGAGAAGGAAATTGGGAAATGCTTTTTAAAAATTGAATCTGAGATGTAGTTTTTGTTGCAAAGTTTCATTCACAAATTACAATAGAAAACAAAAAACCTGAAGAATATAAATGATAACAAAAGAAAAGGAATGCACTATTTTCATTCATTAGCTTTCATTTTAAGAGCATTTCTATGTAAAATACTTTTACATTTTGGGGGTGGTGGTAAATCAGGACAAGTAGGACACCTGTCTGCCACAATCTTCTTTTGTTTGTCTTTATTCTCTGAGAGCATAACATTTCCCTTCCGATACTTCTCATATAATGCAGAATGAGAAATTATGAATTCATTTCAGTCAAATGACATTGATTTCAGTGAGATCATTAAGGACAAGTAAATTACAGGACAAGTATATTGGAGACAGAACATGATGTAATCAATATATTTTAAGGATGGATCGAGTTATCTCTTTAAGTCCCAGCCAGCTACATTAACCAATTAAGATTAATGAGACAACAAAGGCAAGGGGCAAATTGGATAGGCATATTATTTTGCTTTCATATTAAAGTTTTTTATTTTAAGTGGTCTCTGATAGAAAGAGTGGCTGCTGAATCATTACAAGCTTTCATAAAACTCTGGGGTCTTCCTGCTTTCTTCTTCTGATCATATCTTGCTCTTTGTTCTCCTTTCTCTGCCTGCCAGGAAAACTGTCAGCTTACTCTCTTTATCTAATCCATTGCTAGGAATGTTTGGCACGCCTTGAGCAGATGGGAACGCTTCCTTCCCCTTGAGAGTCTCTCTTTGTAATTAGTCAGCCATATTTATTTTTATTGAGTTACTCAGAGAAGAAATATAAGAAAGGAGTTTGAAGAGGCAACTTATAGAGGTATACAGTAGTGAATTCTCTAAAAAACAAATGCTTCAGAGAATCAGATGTTCAAACCAAGCATATAGTCCACATCATTATATGATAGAGGTTCTAATCTAATTCCACTGTAATGAAATAATTTGAGCCCAGAGACATGACCGATAGGCATTTTCTTGTTGGCTGATCTTGAATCATTTTCTTTTCTTTATTTTTTCTTTTTTCTTTCAGTATTCCATTTAGTAATAGTGGGTTTCATATTCTCTGAGCAATGGAAGTTTCCATCATCTTCTGCAGATTGGTATCCACAAAGGCATAAGGGAAGGAGCCTTCATTATCCAAAAGATTGCTTTCTTTCCCCTGTCTGGAAGTATTTATTCCATTGTCTATGCAATGGAGGAGAGAGAATTGGAGTTTCCCTCCCTCAGCCTCAAAATTGCGTTTTGATGCCCTTGGGGATGTAACTGTTTGATATTAAAACGTTTAGTACTTTTTTCTTTATCATTTACTTGCATTAGCAAATGCTACAAAGAAAATTGTTTTTTCCCCCAAGGAGATTCTAATAGGTGTCCAATTCCATAAAGAATTTTTTTCCTCATGATTGGAGCACAGATATCTCTCTGAGCTGGATTCAGGAAGTGAAATTCAGGAAGATAATAGAAATAGTATTGGATGTAGTTATATGATCTGCCTATATTATGTGGATTCAGTATGTAGAAATACATGAAGGTGAATCTGCACAAAATCAGTACAGTCTGTATGTTGAGTCTACCAAATGCTGTTGCAACTTGCATTATCATTCTGGTTTTACTATATAGATGTAAAGTTTTCCTAAACTTCCAGCAGCAATAGTAATACATTTGGTGCTCCTTTCCTCATTCTGCAAAAATTATCCTCATAGCTAATTGAAATATTCCAAACACATCTTGCAAACTTTTTTTCCCACATGGTGGCACTCCAACATGGATCTCAAATTTGCTTACGAGATGGGTGGTTCTGAATCTTCCCAGAGTTACCTGTTAGGATAATTATGAGATATGTTGGTGTCTTTTGCGACTTGCAGGTGTGTTTGTCAAACTTCTAGAAGTATTTGTCTTGTACAGAATGTTTTGATTTTGTTTGTGAGAACGCAAGCCAAATAGCTCCTGTTTAGAGCATCTCTTTCAAAATTTGCAGGCTATAGGAAGAAAAATGTTATTGTAGAATGCCAAATTCGTGTTCTGCATCATAGATTGAATTTCCACAGTGTTCTCTTTTTTAAAATAGATATTTCTGTTTTGTACAGTTGATGCACTGACCATTATGAAACCAGTTAATGCACAATACGATGTTTTCAAAGATATTTAGGCAATGTCATAGTTTTGATTTCAATTGAGATTCGGCAGTTTATTCAATTGGTTTGAAACTTGAATGCAATGGATTACATTAATTTTGGTCGCAAGCATGTGCCATTCATCACAGAAACAAGTGAGATCAAAGTAAAAGGGCATTTAAACACTATATGTGTAATCAGGATCTTCACTTTCATCAATCCAGTCTTCCTTTTTTTGTACAAAAAGGAAGAGGGACATGTATTTGAAATGTTGGCAGCTAGGGGCAGCATATAGATAACTGCTGTTAAAAAAAAGTATAGGACTCAGTGCTGACTAGCTTCCCACCTCATCACATTGTTTCCAGGCTGACACCTTTGAAGATACACAACCCAACGGGCAGTGTGGGGTGGTGAAAATGGATTAGGGATTTCTGAATTCAGAACTTTGCAACATGCGTTGCACTGGGCCGCCTTCTTTTTTCCTTCTTTCTATTCTCTTTTCACGAGGTACTCCAACTCATCTGCATACATTTCAGGAACTGGATCCTCAATTACGGAATGTTGTTTCTTGCTACTCCAGCTCCACACATCATTTAAAAAGGATTTGGAGATTTCCTTACAAAGCAAATGTACTAATGGGACTCAGAGTGGTAGTAGGGCTGTTTTGCTATCATTCTTATTAGTAAGGGTACCTGATAGATGGGTTTCAAAAAGTTTCATTTTTATTATGTTTCTCATTATATGGATTCCTTGTGTGTAATTTTAACTGCTGTTTAATTCTTATTTTTTAAAATATTACTGTGATTGGTGGAGGGATGTCATGTAAACGCATTTTGGTTTGGTTTTGGTTTTTTCTTATGTAAATCTTACAGGAAGTTCTTGATTAACAACCACTCATCCAGCTGCCATTTGAAGTTGCAAAAGCGCTGAACAAGTGGTACTTATGACTGGTCCATATAATTCGGGCCATCTCAGCATCCCAGCATTCATGTGACTGTGATCTGGGTACCTGGCAACCAGCTTGTACTCGGGATAATTATAACATCCTGTGGTCATGTAATCACCATTTGCAACTTCCCTGTTGGGTTCCCACAAGCATAATCCATGGGAAAGATGGTAGGGCAGGTCACAAATTAGTCCAGTAAATTGCTCGCACTCTACCCCATCTGGCAGCACCAACCCTGGCCCCACTGTACTCATGCCACCTCTCCAACTACAATCCTTGCTTAACAATGGCAACAAGGAGCACCGAGATTGCCATCACTAAACAATGCAGTTGTATGATGTCATGCTTTACTACCGCATTCCTTAGCAATGGAAATTGCAGTCTCAGTTACTGTTGTTAGCCAAGGGATATCTGTATATATCATGTTATACATGATATGGTTGTTTAAGCACTTGTAGAGTTATAGATGCTCGTCTTATTCTTTTCACTTTAAACTCTGTAATTGTCTTCATGAGAAACACAAGTAATTAGAATTAACACAGTATAAGTAAACTTTGAGTTGTCCCTATGGGAACCATAGTGCTAGTGTTTTACTGATCTTTAATGCAAAACTGTACATATTTAGAGAATTTCTTTGTTTAATTACAACTGGCAAAGAGATTACTTCCCCCCAAACACACACAAAATGTAGAAGCAATTGTAAAACAGGAAACAGCAAGGAATAGGAGAGAAAGGCAAATTCTACTTTGCTTCTCCGCAACTTGAATCATAATGTAAGATCATTCTGAAATACAACCACCAATAAGCCATTAGTCCAGGGTCTACAATTACCTATCAAAATTACCGCTGCCTGAAATCAATTACATATGGCCTTTGAAAGTCCTTCCAAAGGTTAATGAGAGTTAAAAACCTTTCTCCACTATTTAACCTGTAAGAAAATAAGAATAGTTTTCAAAATATAGGAAGCAATATCTAAAAGCTTAAAAATTATATGAAATACTAAAAATATCCACACACTGTTCATATATGTCTGATTAACAAAGTGACTACTTTGAAATCCCTTTTTTGAATTGGTTTGATATAAAGCAGGGTTCCACAAAGTGGTCAGTATTAATACCCATGGCTTAATGGGACTATCGAAGGGAGTGACTTTGGGGGTCAATGAACAATTTGAAACTCATGAAAGGGTTGATGAGCTGAAGACTTTGGACACCCTTGATATAAAGCATATTAAAAATATGGAAAGCATATTGCCTGATAAATTAACACAAGCACTGACTGTCTAGCTGTTTTAGATCTTTGATTTCTTCATTCTTATCAATGAACAATATCTTACCATATTACTGTACATTGTCTGATTTATTAGAAAAATAAAAACACATTTGGGACATTTCTTTGTAACCTGGATAAATGATTTATTTTAAATAGTGGGTTAGAATGTTAATTTATTTCAGTAATTAGCGCCTCATAGAGACAGCTTTATAGATCTAATATATCTTTATGGTATCTTACTCCATTAATTTCTTCCTCTGCTTTTCAAAGACAATATACCTAAACAAATTTTACTTGCATCTTTCTTGGTGTTTCCAGTGATAAAGAACCATGTTTAGTTAAATATTCAGAATATAGAGACAACATCATCCTCACAAATCTGTTGGTTTTTTTAAAAGATTTGTATATATATATATATATAGTAGATGTGTTTGTGAATAATAACACAGAAAATAATGGAACACTTTGGGATCTCCAATTGATCTTAAACTCCAGCATACATTCAACAATGTTAGTTGGCTATTGATTATTGTCTGTTCCTGTTTATTTATCAAAGGTATATTGAAATGTAAAGTATTTCCCTTAGATTTTTAACATACATACTAACTTTATTATGAAAATGAAGACAGTTATGTAATTAGAATTCAGAAACTGCAATTAAGCTTATTCAGAAACTAATTATTAACTTGTTAACTAAGTAAACTAATTATTCAGAAAATAATTAGAATTCAGCAAAATCTGTTTAGGAATGCTATATTAAACTTCCATATTGGAAGCATCAAAGCGCTTTTCTGTTAAAAAGATCAACCAGTGACATCACCATTGCCCAAAGGATGCCTAATTGGGGGCTCCTTTCATGTCCCCATTAAGGTGCCCACCAACATGATATCCCATCTATTTATTCACAGTTGACTGCTTTCGAACTACTAGGTCAGCAGGTGCTGGAGTGAGTGACAAGAGTTCCCCCACACACACTTGGCAGCAACCGGGTCTCAAACGGGAGCTGCCTATCGTTAACCCAGTGTCCTAACTACGTGAGCCATCATGCTTTTCTGTTTAGGGAAACAAAACAGAACAAAGAATCTTGATTATATTAGAAATGAATAATTTCAGAGAATAAATTACCTAAAATGAGGAATGTATCTACTGACGGGGGAAGGAGCACAGCAGATCTAAGGTTAAGATATTTAGTTTGTGATGAAAGCCTTAATCTTGAAACAGATAGTTCATTGAATGTTGACAGCATATGCATAAATATACTAAAGATCACATTTAAATTACCCAGTTAATTTTAATTCCCTCAAATAGAAAATAGTGAATTTTGCCCAATTTTGGATATGATGCTTTTAAAAAGTGGACTAGGGAGACAGAAACTAAAATAGCTGTATAGGAGAATGGTGATGAGGTGGGGTTTAAAAATAAATGCCTTGCAAGAAAATTACTGAAACAGGCATGTTTCGGCTCTGCAGTATTTTGTGGGTGTGTACACTACCACAGAGACAGGCAGAGAATTTACAGTATTAACAATTATAAATATTAAATTCCACATATAAAACCACAAAAATGCAAAGCTCATAATGAATGTGCAAAAGTCTTAAATTATTACACAGTGCATATAAAAGGGCTATCAGTAAAATCATACCAAGAATTTACGGTAAGAGCAATTTTATCACTTTGGGTTTACTATGTTCTACTGAATATTCCATTCCACTGGATGCTCTTGATAAAGTTTAAGTTAGTTTATTTTTATTAGCTTTCATTTAACCAAATTTTAGGAGAAAGCTCTGATGGCAAACACAGTATAGGTATGCATTACATAGCTGTCCAAGTAAATGCTTTACTTTCAATCTTCCTCTCCATTGTGCAGGAGGTAATAACTAAAATGTCTGTTGAGAAAGGTGAGGTAAATAGTTGTATGTTGACCTAAGGAAATATAGGACCATCTCCCATGAAAAACTATGCATAGCTATCAGTGGTGGGATTCAATTTTTTTTACTACCGGTTCTGTGGGCGTGGCTTGGTGGGCGTGGCTATGCGGTTGACCAATCAGACGTGGTATTTGCGGTGGTCAGCCAATCAGAAGTGGTATTTGCTGGTTCTCTGAACCAATCAAAATTATCACTACCAGTTATCCAGAACCTGTTGGAACTGGGTGAACACCACCTCTGATAGCTATACTTTTCATGTTAGTACCAAATGCTGTCATTCAGAAAAGGAAAATAGGAACACATTTCTCTGCATTTTTCTCATTAAAAGAAGGGAGAATTAAAATGATTTAACATTTCCCTGGGCTGCTTTTACATAGAGAATATGTATATTTTTGCATTTAAATAAATGCTTTAAAATATGCTACCGGTATTTAAATTATGCATGTCTTAAACATATGTAAAGTTGTTATAAATTGTGCCGTGGTATACATTACTCTTTTATTAATCATAAAACATTGTGAAAGGATTTAATGGAAACAAAGACAAAGTAAGGGGATGTTTTACTGCAATAGGATGTAAAACTATCGAAATCAGACGTTGGTTTGCTTTTATACATATGTCAGTTTTTTTATATGGCCAAAATTAATGGACAATTTAGGACAGTCCATTAATGGAGATGCTTTCTGCAGTGAAAGTGCATATGAGATGGAATATTTAGATGGATGCTATTAATGCAAATACAGGAGGGGACATCAAATCGCAATGGTGCAATTAACATGGAAATGTGGTAGAATTGCAAAAATTCAAAAACCAAAAGGTGGCAAGAAAAATATATAAAATCCATTATTTTCTACCATTTTCTATTGGTTATTAGTATTTTTTGCAACCAGTCTATAATGATCCTACATTGGTGCTACCATTAAATGTTTACTTCAGCTGATCATTTCCTAAACTATTCTTACTGACACTTCAGGCCATTCTTTACATTTGAAGGGTAGATATGGCACACACTTTATGGCACACATTTTATTGTGGTATGGCACACACTTTAATGGGTTCCTTCTAAATTAGTCCGATGCTTTGTAGATGAAAGTGCCATTTTCTGTTCGCTTCAGGCTGCAAACTGTCTTCGGTTATCCCTGAGTTGCAACCATAATAGAATACTATAAGGATATTTGGCTCAGAGGAGAATGGTAAGACAAGAATTAAATGGTCACAAACTCTAATTCTTGTGACTTTTGGCAAAACAATAAGGCCTGCTGTTTACAACATTTCTTCTGTTTTATTTCTTCTAATCAAAATATACCTCAAAGCAAATAGAGTATAACTGGAACTTCTGGATAGCTGTGAGCCTTGTAAACTTGCCAGCAAGGCATAGAGAATTAAGTTTTAGAAGTTGCTGCAAAATTTCATGTATGCATTTAGTGCGGAAATATTTTAATAGGTTAATAGTATCACCTTATTTAAATATATTGCAGAAAGCTACATATTCTTGTGTTATTTGTTGTTTAAGAATTGCTCAGGTGAAAAAACTTTGATTTACTAGAAGTTGCAGAAAAGCAGGAATAAGAGGAGGTGAAATTTTCAACAATATACAGTATCCCTGACTGAACAATGATGCCAAAATATTTCAGTAAAAATTAACTTATTTTAATAAAAGAAAATTAAATCAAGTTTTAAATTTGATTGTATGGCTTAGATCTTCCTAACATGAATACTTTTTCTTAATCTCGGGGATCAGGCATAGACTCGGTATATATGCAATTAGAACTGATAATTAAAATGCAGTAACAAGGATACAATTTCAACTTATTTAGAACAAAATTATTTTAGGGAATAATATCATTCATAACGTATTAAATGTTCTGTTTTCAAAGTCTAAGAATTTTCATTTATCTAGTTTTGAACTGCATAGGAGAGGAACATCTCTCCATGAAACAGGAACCAAGAATGCAGCAAAAGTAACAGAAGCATTTAAGTATGACTCAGTTTCTCCAAGTTGGACAATAATTTTTCATTGTAATCTCCACATTTATTTTACACTTCTTAAAAACTATATATTGTCAATTATAAAAAGAGCAATATTACTAGTAATATTTTATGTGTATTTACAGTATGTGGAATTTTGTGTATTAGGAAGCCACATATTCAGAATATTAGATCTACAGAAACCTCTTTTGTTTCAAGTTAACTCTTGTGCAAACTGGTCAGCCTGCCTTTTGGTGATCTACTTTTCAAGTGCTGTTGAATTAATTGCTGTATTCCTGTAAAACAGGGGTGTCAAACTCGCGTTGTCACATTGCAACTTTTTTCCCCTTCGCTAAATCGGGTGTGGGTGTGACCAGTGCATGATACATCCGTCCCACAGGCTACATGTTTGACAGCCCTGTGTAAAACACTCTAGTAATATGTGAAGAGTGGCTTGGATCAAGCAAGAACCTTCCATGAATGGAAACCTGATGTCTTCATTGGGAAGGTGGCAATTTTCTGCTAGTTGTAGGGAGAAGGAGACTTTCTCCGTCAAATTATATTCCAAGTGCTGGAAATGTTTAACCAATTACTGCATTTTTCAGAGTATAAGATGCAGTTTTCTTCCTCCCTAAAAGAGGGTGAAAATCTGGGTGCATCTTATACACCGAATGTTGAATTGCCATACCTGGGGGGAGGAAGTTGGTTCGGAGGCCTCAGGAGGGCAAAAAATGGGCCATTTTCGCTCATTTTTTTGCCTCCAAGGGCATCTCTATGCCCTAGGAACTCACTCCCCCCTGCTCCCAGAAGCAATTACAGGCCAGAACTGGGCCATTGGTGTCTGTTTTTTTGCTTCTGGGGGCAGGGGGGAAGTGAACAGCAGGGCATGCAGATGCCC
>JANHGC010003393.1:113278-125747 GCA_027560395.1 Boaedon fuliginosus
TTGCTCTGACCCGAGTATAAACCGAGGGTGACTTTTTCAGCTTATTTTGGGTGCTGAAAAACTCGGTTTATACTCGAATATATAGGATAAGTCTTCTATAAGAAACAAAACACTCTGCTCAGTAGGCCAAGGAGGAAGAGAGTTGATTCTGTTCACCCTAGGGTTTGTTTGATCTTGACACTAATGCTTTTGTTGTTAGTGGTTAATAGTCATATTGGTAGATTGGTTGCATCTTTTGAGGCTTCTACAAAATGCTTAGTTTTTCAAAGGTGTTACACTGAAAAGACCAAAATGATATTCTTGTGGGAGGTATTGTTTCAGATGCGGATAGTTATTTGATATTAGTCATTTTTATTTGTGTCATCCATGGGGAAATACTATTAGAATAAAATGTATATATATGACCTGCTTTGAAATGGTTAAGGCAGTTCCGATAAAATAATTTTAATTGTTATAATGCATTGTGATGCTGAGTCATCTAAAAACATAGAAAAATATTTTAGTATGCTATTTAGTTTAATCCAGCAGAGACAACTGGAACTATCTTATTTTAGGAATGTCTAATAAGACCAGTATGGAAGGTTTTAATAGTATAAGGCAAAATTAGCATTAATATTGTTTGGCCTGGCACGTGGAATTTTTGGAATGGCCCTTAGTCTGTCCTGAAGAATGTTGGGAATGGTGGTGATTAGAAATGGAAGGAGATATATCCATATTCATCAGCAGGCTGGTCTGGCTCCAGGCTTTGAAAACTGGCCAGCTCTGGATTCTATTTATGAAGAGTGTAACTGCTATTAATGAGACGGTTATTGGGGGATGGGAATCACAGAGATGAAAATGAAATGAAGAACTGAATGAAATAATTTATCTTTTGAAAGGATTTTCTGCTCATGAGAGGATGCAGACACTGTATATTGAATGAGCAATATAGTGCTCCTTCAACTGCATTTATCAATTAGAGGGAACCTGTTTTCCTCTTTTCCAGAGGAATGTAATTAAATAATTAACTTCACAAAATGGTTTACATATATAGATGACTACCGGTAATTTCAAAAGAATGTTCCTAAATTTAAGCGAAGTATAGATCTTGCTCATTAATTTTGGAACTAGTTTTTCAGTTAAATAATCTAAGCTGAAATTCGTGCTCTGTAAATGGGATTGTGGGTCCCCCACCCTTGTGTTCATAATATGAAAGTGTGTGTGCCTGCAGAAAAAGCAAGCTTTAGGGCTTTTCTGTTTTTTTCTTTTTTATGCAGATCTTACCAAATGTTATCTGTTGCCCTTGAGACTTGATCTCTAATTTTGCATTAGTCCATTTGTGCTTTTTATTTCTTTTTGCCATTCTCTTTAGAAAAAACATTAACTACTGTACAAATTTAATGAATACATATTTTGAAATTAAAAAGTATGATTATGCATATTTAAGTTCTGATGGCATTTAAGGGTTATTGGTTGATTTATGGTGATGTTTCTTTTTCTTTAAGTCTGGTAAGAAGCAGTTATAGTTGAACAAGTAGGGTACAGTATTTTGCTGGAATGTCTGGCATTTGAGGGAGAGATGTGCTCTGAACTAGTTAAAGTAGCTGAAATGTTTTACACAAATTCAGACCATTAAAAATTAACCTACTTTTAGTGCAGTGTGAAGAACTGAGAATGCCCTCAAAGAGAGGGAGGAACTGTCTGAGACAAAAACAGTTGGCATTATTGTCAGCACCAGGAAAAGGGCATTGCTTAGAAGAAAGTGTTAGAGTTAGGATTGATGTGTCACCTGAACAAATGGAGGAAGCAGGCCTGCGTGTTTATGAGGCAAATTTCAAACCAGCTCACCCCTTTTCAGTCTGGCAAGAACTTCTGTAACATTAGCTAAAGGAAACATTTGCAAGAGGCACCAGGCTAGAAAGCAGGATATGGGGAATTCTACTCTCACCTTAGGCGTGAAAGCCAGCTGGGCGACTTAGGGCTAGTAACTCAGCCCAGCTCATCTTACAGGGTGCTTGTTGTGAGAAAAATAGGAAGAGGAAAGTGCGTTGGATATGTTTCCGCCTTAAGTTATTTGTAAAAATAATAAAGGCAGGATGCAAATATATAAAATAAGAGGTACAGCATATGACTTCATTTACTGTCCTGTTTCAGAGAAAGATATCATCCGTTGAGTCTTTCTGTTGATGATTGGGCTGTCTTTACGTTTGTATTTGTTAATACACTGTTCATGGCTAGAAAGGGTACATTTTGATAAAGCTGATACCACCAAATCAGTTTGTGTTAGTGCTTATGTTCTCTTTTAAATTTTTATTTAAAATGATTTTGTGGGTGTGGATTAGTATTTATATAGTGTGTATAAATAATTTGAGGTATATATAAGTTTAGAACTCATCTGATTTCATACTTCAGTTGATGAATCAATTTTTAAAAAAGTGTTACCACATGTACAAATTGTCAGATTGTAATCAAGCCACCTGCCAGAGGTACATTTTATGATTTCTAAACTGTAAAAGACATATTCTAAAATGCATTGTCTTTCTACTAAAAAAGAAGTGATCAAACGATTGTTATATATTGACAGTTATTTTTCCTCCCCTTTTTCCTTCTTGTATTTTATTTCTCTATGTAGATTTTACATAAAAATGGACAGATTTCCAGCATTAGTGAAATTACCAAAGAGCACGTGGAGCTCAGCCATGAACCAGAAGTGCTGAAAGAACAGCAGGCAGTTCTTACATTAGAAGGTAAGGAGATGTTTATGGCTACAGGAAAGATTCTTGGAATTCTGGAAATGATCAAAGGAAGTTGGAAGTTCTGATCTTTTTATACAGAAAAGGGAGAATATATGCAGATACAGTCCTTTTTGTTCTCCCAAAATATTATGTGCTAAAACTGACATTCTGAAATCTCAATATAATTCATATATACAGTTATAATATTGATGTGCAGTGGATGTTTACAGGGGTATGTAAATAGTATAGTGAATTCTATTGCAGTGAACACCTGGGACTATCCAGATCTTTTTATAGCCCATGTAAGTTACTCACATGCTGGAACATGAATAACCTCCATAACACATCGATCAAGAGGTCTTTAAGGTACAGGAGCCTTGACTGTTTACATGCTTGAGGATGAAAGGAACAACGCTTTCTTAAACAGTTAGAAATATTGCATAATAGAACATAAAACTCTGATGCATGCCATTGTTGGTATTACCAAAATAGAATATAGTTGACTCCTGAAAAAAATACTGTGAGCTATTTGGAATAATCTGGACTAGTAAGGCCCTGCTGTAACCTCCATATTGACATTAAATTAAATTATAAATAGAAGGGCGCTGATTCCAAAGGAATGGAGATTAGTTTTGATAGTTCTCACTGTTGAAAGATTTGAAGGGTGAGCCTATGTACTCATTAAGCATTGACACTACCTTGATAATAATAAAAAAGAACTGGTATTTGTCTGAAAGCTTGATTTTAGATCACACTCTTATTTTGCACTATCTAGTTGAAAACTATATTTTTAGAGCTTTATTGAGTTCAGATTCACTTCACAGATGTGTTTCCAGGGTAGTCACACCTCCTTTTTTTTCAAGCTGGCAAGATACTCACATCAGCTAACAATTCCTAAATTCAGAAGAGCCCTAATTATGGCATGTTAGTGAAAACAATGGAAGGCAGGAATTACATTTCTTACTTATTGCATTTCTGTAGTTACGTAGTAAAAACATTGATCATCTTTCCACAGTTTATCATAACAAAAAGAAAAATAGTAATATCCCAAAATTAAATAATAAATGATTGTTTTAAAAATCACATTTTTATGAAAAAATTCAGATACTTAAATAAAAAGCAAATGAATGGTAATGCTCTTAGTACATGCAGTGTTTGTATTGATTTTTTACAGCCAACCATAATTACTGTTAAGTAGCTAAAATATGAAAAGATCCATAGAACGTGGAGAGAAGTGTTCATTATGCCAGGGAATCTCTCTGTGTCTATAAGGAAACCTAAACAAGTAGCATGAAAAAGATCCTAATACATGAATTTTAACAGGAGTTCTTCATTGGATATAAGAATCATTCACAACTTCAAACAACTTGGCTGCATATGATGTTGCAAGAAAAAAAGAATAACTTGGCAATGTCAATTTAGTTGCAGTCTAATAGTCATGCATAGATTTTTGCCTTTGGGTAGTTTTCCATTTGATCCTTAGTGGTGTCCCTTCCCATTTCATAATTCCCACTCAGGCCCTTTAAGACTCTTGATTTCCTAGAAATGTTTACACAATGCAATTTTAAACTCAGTCATCCTGTGAACAAGGGTTCTTCACTTGATCCAGATTAATTTCAACTATTCCCCAATACCAGGATATGGAGGTAAGTATATGTTCAGGATCAACATCAAAACTGTCCACTGAGATCTAGAAATGGTCCTGGAAAAAAGTCAAATAAAAGCTTATTTGAAAGTTAATTTACAAGGAAGTATTATCTCTAGAGAATTTTGATTGGCAGCAACCAAGGTCTAGATACCAGAACTTTTGGCTTCAAAAACCATCAATATCAAGCTGAGACAATACCTGTGAATTGGCCTCTGATCTTGTTGCCAGGCTCCTCTTAGCTCTTTGATGTTTGATCCCTGGACAATTTCCAGAATCTGTTTTGGACTCTGACTTAATTGCTCTTGGCTGTTGTTAATGATGTTTTATGGCTTGTCTCCCAACTTTATCTTCAACAGTTGATTGAATTTTTCAGTTTTGTTGCCTGGTCACTTTTGGGGAGAAAAAAACATGTTTCTGGGCTAATCTCTGACAGTTTTATTGTAAAAAAAAGATATAATGAATTCCTGAGTCATACTGGGCAAGGTGACATTACCATGAAAATTAAGCATTGTGGTAGGTTAATTCCAGTTCTTCAACACTGGCTTGAAATAAATCTCTTGGAACACAGCCAGATGCTTATATACTACCATAATAGACATACTATTTCCAAGTATCCAATCTCAATATAGTGGATAGAATAGAACATTCCAAGTGACATTCAGTAATTGCAACCCTATGCCCACTGATATTATTCCAGTTCTATGAAAAATTGCTTCTTTCTTTGGGATCTTTAAACTATAGCCCCTAAACTGAAAAATAAACCTATAACTAATAACTGTTCAATACAATTTATTCACTGACTTCTGAGACTAATGGCATAAAGGTAATAAAATAATAAGACAACAATTTGTGAGGTGTACTAATGTACATAGCAGATAAATAAGTAGTAGTTTATGAGGATTTACCAGCGTATTCAAATGGGGGGGGGGACCAGGTGTTCAGAGAAGATAATTTCCAATTCATTGTGAGAAAGATGAGGCAGGAGGTCAGAGAGTGGCAAGGGAGATGGGGGAAATTTCAAGAAGTGTTTTATTCTGCAGAAGGCCAGAGAAACAGAGAGACACATGCCATAACCAAGAAAGCCAAAATTACTGAGGTTTTCTGACCTCAGGGATGTCTACTGCTACTAGAATTGTAGTAATTGTAGTCCCACAAGCAAGCAACAAATGCTGAAGGAATCATTTTTCTTCACCTGAGGACCTTTCCCCAGCTAGATGAGCCTGCTAGTTTCCTTCTAGTGTGCTATATAAGGGTACCAATTTCACAGTAATGAAGAAGAAAATTGTTTTCTGCAGGTCAGACCATAGTTGATAAAATTAAATTTGCAAGCGGAAGGTACTAACCTGAAGCCTGAAGACCAGCCTAAAGATGACGAGTGCGACCTCGTCGAAACGTCGCCAGGATTCTTCCAATTTTACGCAGGAGAAAACCCGAATAACCAAAGACTTACATACAAACACCCGCGAAAACCTCAGAAAACACACACACACACATAGTTCTGGACACTGATATAGAGTGATGGGAAGAGGCAACAAATAAAAAAATTGTAAATAAATACATTGTTGTATTGTTGAGCTGAAGTGGTCACCACTCATCCTTATGTTAGCCAAAAACTATACCAGCACGACAGTGGTGATATTCATTTTTTTTTACTACTGGTTCTGTGGCCGTATCACTACTGGTTCTCCAGAACCTTTCAGAATTGGCTGAATACTTCCTCTGCAGCATGAAATTTGCTGCTTTCTGTTGTCAGTTCCTATTTGTATTGTTCCTGTTCCAGTCACCCTTGTTCCCTCTAAATTAATCTGTACAGATTAGGTACCCCTGGTACATGCCCTTAATAGATTTGTTGAATAAGAGAAAAATTATTAGACAACCTGTGCCCTGTTGGGACATAATTTCAGAGATATTTCCTTACTTAAACAGAGAAACAGAATGAACAAGAGCAGGCAAAAAACAGTGGGACCAGGAACAACTTCTGAGTTCCTGCTGGCTTCCCCACTGAGTTTCTGGCAGGGAGCCTTGGAAATTTCCCTCTTCCTTCCTCTATCTTTTCCAACAAGCAGGTAACTGGCTGCAGTTGAATGGGGGATGGAATGAGGAATTTTGAGGCTGAGTGAGAAACAGTCACAGAATATTGAATACTAGCTGATTACCCGGGCTTGCTCGGGTTTGTTTTTTTAAAGAAGTATATTTGTGCCACAGCGTTTGTGGGCCTTCTTAAGCTCCTGGCACCCCCTCCCACATCTCTGCTCTGGCAAGACCATCTCTGGGCCAAGGGCAGGCCGGGCTCTAGGCCAAGGGCAGGGCAGCTGTGAGGAAAGGCAGGCTGGGCTCTGAGAAAAGGCAGACCAGGCTCTGAGGAAAGACAGCCAGGGTTTAACAGGGGCATTGGGCTGCAATCATTTGCAGGCCTTCTTAAACCCTTGCCGCCCCCTCCCACATCGTAGGCGACCTTACTTGGTGGGGTGGGCTGCTCTGTGTGTCTTGGGCCTGTCATCACTGGGGCAAATCTGTATGTATTAATATGTATAAAACATGGCGCCTCAGAGGTTTGAATATGGTGCCTCAGTTTGCATGTGGTCAGTAGGAGTTGCTCAGTTAGTTTGCACTTGCTCAGTACGGCGTTGCTGCTTGGTATTGAAGAGTGTACTCTTTGCCCCCCAAAAAAGGGGTCAAAAAGGCCCCGTACCCTTTGGAGACCATGAGATGCTTTTCTTACTACGCTTTTCTACCTATCTGCCAAGTTTGAGGTAAATTGGGGGTGAAATGCAAGTTTGTATAGAGCATATACAAACAAACACCTGTCTTTTATAGATATAGATGATCACATAACATAGCAGCAGCCACCAGTAGCACTGAAGCAGCCACAACCTCTTCAAATTTCAATGCCTTGGGAGTCATGGGTCCTAAATATTTGAAACATTCTGTAAGTTATTCGATTTGAGGGACATTGGTTCAAAACCTGTCACCCTATGATGCACCATTTCACCCAGCTAAACATCATAGTAACAAGAGTTTTAGTAGTACACAGTACTATATATTACTTTAACACCTGCTAAGAATAATCTAAGCATGTTCTTTCATGGACTGGCGACCTCTCATTAAGGGTTTGTGGAGATTTGTTTAGGTTCTATCTAGGTTCATGTACAAGGCCATAATCAATCACACTGATATTCTAATCTATTCAAATAATACTGGTATTCATGCAAGGCTCAAGTTGTACTGGCCTCTATCACATGATAGTTCAGAGAGATGTAGCAAGATACTGTTCTTTTTCCTGGAAGTATGTATGAGATTAAACTTTAACTATGCCATTTAGCTGTGTTTTTGTTGAAAATTATATCTGCCTCATCTACTTATCAGAAATGAGTTATTTTTATGTTTCTGCTGAAGCTCTGACATATGGAAAAGTTTACAATTGGCTGACAAATGTACATTGCTTTGTGTGTACCATTACAGGTAGTCCTCAATTTACGACCATAATTGAGCCTCAAATTTATGTTGCTAAGTGAGACACTTGTTAAAGAAATTTGTCCCATTTTAACACCTTTCTTGCTGCAGTTGTTAAATGAATCACTGCAGTGGTTAAGTGAATCTGGCTTTCCCACTGACTTTGTCAGAACTTCTCAAAAGGTGATCATATGACTCTGGGACACTGCAACCGTCATAAATACGAGTCAGTTGCCAAGCATCTGAATTTTGATCACGTGACCATGGGGAATGCTGCAATGGTCATAAATGTGAAAAATGGTCATGTCACTTTTTACAGTGCTGTTGTAACTTTGAACAGTCACTAAATGAACTGTTGTAAGTCGAGAACTATCGGTATTATCACATTTTTGTATATGTGTAACATCATAAAATTATAAAACCCTGAGGAAACTATTATCCAATTCTTATACTTTAAAGTTCTCCTTATGAAAAAAGTAGAACAAACATTTGCACTGAAGAATCTTTAAAAAAATGGGGTCAGTTTAAATGAAGGAAAAAAAAGATTTAAATATATTCTGATCGTGTGCTGCTAGTCACTGATTCACCAATCCAGAGATAGATATTCACTCTGTACAAAAGCTGATGTTTCAGATGAAAGATTTTACACTGTCCTAGGAACAATGGTTGGCAAGCTTATTTTTTTTTTGTAATAATTTTTTATTAATTTTTCCTTTTTTTATAAACTCTTTTGTCACAGAGTTACCGTGGGCATATTTCCATAAAATCCAAACAATATTTATTTATTTATTTATTTTATTTATTCGATTTATATCCCGCCTCTCTTCACCCATCTGGGGAACTCGAGGTGGCAAATGTTAAATTTTAACATTCCTCATTATCTTTTATCATTAATTATTCATTCTTCAACTCTTTAAGCAAAATTTCTTGGATTAATTCATTTGTTTATCAGTAATATAGTTTAAACGTCATTAAAGTATTATATCAGTTATCTAGCAAATTCATTTATCTTGTTCCCCTCCTAATTCACTTGTTAAAATACCATCTTTCAAACTAAATGAACACAACCTCCAGCTTTAATTCAAAATAATCTGTCAATTTAACCGCTGTCTCTGAATTCCATTCGTAATATCACCAACCATCTTCTATCTTCTCAGTCTCTTATCTCCTCTCTTTCCAGAACTCGCTGTTTTAGTTTGAAGATGCCTCATCTGGCTTCTCTTTTCAGTCCGAGTAAATTCACCATTTTCCCCATTTGTTGTGCATGTGCTGTAGTCATCTTTTGTTCCGATGCCAGCTCTGCTTTCCCAAGCTCTAGCAGGATTTTAAAGGTATATTGAGTAGTATTTTCAAGCCCATCTGCTTCCACATATACCGTTTTTCTTCCTCCAAATCCAAAACCCCATGTATTTCCATCTAACCTCTCATCACTGGGCAATCTCCTCGGGAAATGGCGTATAACCCACCTCCTTCTCCCCCCAATCACCATAAATCTCCTCTATCTTGTCCTCCTCATTCTCTCCAAACAGCTTGGCAACCTGGTTAATTATTTTTCGCATCTCTTTCTTGGTTTCATCAAAAAGATTTTTCATTTTGATGTCAAGCTCGACAGCTTCTCCTCCACTGTTTAAAAAAAATTTCTTTCAATCTTTGTTTACTGGTTGTTCATAACATGCTCCATCTCTCAAAATTCGCCACTTATAAATTATTGGAGCTATTATTTTCTTTTTTTTTTTTCCTCTTTGGGTTTTAATTGTAATAAAATAAATTTCCTCACCCTTGGTCAGTCTCTGTTGTTTATCCAATCATTATTATCTCTTCTTCCGTTGGCTGTTCCGGCTTAAAGTGGCCTTTGCCGCTTTCCCGATCCTTTGGCATGAAGCCTTATCCAGTCCAGATGGGGAGATAGCACTACTCCCCTTGAACTCCAGAATGCCTCTTATTTTCCAACTCCTCCAGAGTCAGATTGAGTCTCTCCGGATCTCCAAAGAAAGGGGATATTGGTGGTTTTGCATGGAGCCCTGTGCAAAACACAACCTGTCTCACCGAGATCCCGGCCCTGCCCCTGGTTGACAAGCTTCTTGGTGGGCCTGTTTTCAGACTGCAATACTTTATACAGGAATTAACCTGCCCTTCGTAACTCATGGGGGCTATCTTTGAAACATGATTGAAAATAGTAATTAGTGTAGAATACAGCTTTTGACAGTTGGACCATCTTTCTCTAATCCAAACTTTGGAATAGTTTTCCTATGGCAATCAGTTTTACTCCTCTGTTTTTTTTCAGCTGATGGATGCTAAAACTTCATACTTAATTGAAAAACAGAAAATCTGATCAAGTGTTTAAACTGGTCACACACCAGACACAATCTTTTTGTCAGAGCAATGGCAACATTTGATCTGTGTGGGGATTTAACATCATCACCATTATGGTCAAGTCACGCCTTAGAAACTAACTTATGCCACCCATCAGGGAGACCAGATCCATTCAAATAGTTCCTTTAGGCCGATGGACCTGAATGGGTTCCAGAGGGAACTGGGAGATATTGCCAGATGTTCCATCTGCCTGTGTGCTAATCTCTGCTCCAACTAGGACCCTCAGTGGAAAAATGCAAGGTACCATAAAAGTATAAATCTCTTCTAGCAGTAGAAAGAGGGGTCCCTAGCAAGGGGCATAAAAGGTTCTTCTCACATATTCTATTCTATTCTGTGATTCTGTGAAAGTTCTTTGTCTGTTCAGACTTACTAGCTGTTCTTTTGTTCTTCACTGTTGGAGATGTATCTGGAAATAAAGAGTCAATGATTTTCAGTGAGACTCAGCATCTTATTGCCAGTGGTAGCAGAGCAATGGAGGTGCTTTAAAAACCCCTAGGCATAAAAAAAGATGTCTAAATCAGCCAAAAAGCCCAAAAGGGCTCCTGGCTGGACCACAGACAAGATCTAAACATGGTCTGTCAAAAAGAAAAAGAAAACCCACTTTGAAGCAGACCCGCTTTGAAGCATTCCTGCAAACCAGAAAGATGCCAGTGGAGACATTGAAAGGGACTTCAGTGCCACCCTGGATCAAACAGAGGTACCCCTGGGGAATGCAACACCAGAATCACCCATCACAGATGAGAAGGGGACATCCAGCGATGCAGCCTCCTCCAAGGAAGAGGAAAGCCCCCAGACCTCAAAGCAAGCAGCAAAAAAACAAAAAGAAAATCCAGCCAGCCCAGTAAAGCTGCTACACCTGCAAAATGGTGCAAAATGACAATCCTGCAAAGGAGCCCAGTAAGAGAGTCTGAAGACTCACTTCCTTCTACCCCCCGGGACTCCCCTGCAATACCTACCATTAAGGCAGGCACATCCAAGTCGGCAAAATTTTAAAAAATGTGCCCACGTGGCTTCCAAAATGGCCACCAACTGGCATTCAGCCAAGATGGCGACACCCACAAAAACCAAACTGGCTAGTTCAAAAACAAAGGTCTCAACCCAAAAGGGGCATGCAACCCCCCAAAATTAAAACCCCAATGCCAAAACTCCAAAAAATAAAAAGGCCCACAAAGAACAGAGCCTCCCAGCAGCCTCCATCTCACCAAGCTGAGTTCAGAGACCCCGGACACCCCTGTGGCCACCCTGGGCACTTGCCAAAAATCAGTCAAAAAGTTTAACAGGACTCTGGGGCCTCCAGGAACATTGCTTCTGAAAAGAACCTGTTCAAGAACATGCAATCCATTGCTTCTTCTGTACAAGTCGCTACAGGAGACACAACAAAAGCTACTGGGGTAGGCACTTTGTTATCCCTCACTTGGGTGATATTGATAATGTTTTCCATGTTCCAGATATCAAGAGTAATCTTTTAAGTGTTTTTCAATTATGTGATTATGGTTTTAAGTTTACATTTGATTCTGATAGAGGTTACATACACACCAATGACTATGTTATCCCTAAGGAGCACATTGTTGCCACAGTAACATGCAAAAACAATATCTACTACACACCATAAGGTGAAGACCAGCCTCCCAATCAATGGAGTGACTGGAATGACACCTCACAAGGAGCTACCGCCCAGATAGAAGGGATAGTTCCCACATCTGATCCACTACCACAAAGAATCAGAACCAAATGCAAGAGAAACAATAACATCACACACCACACTTTAGCCAACACAAATGCAAGTCCTGTGAAGAAAAAGAAGAGCTCCAGTTATGACACCAATGACGAAGCTCCTGATTCTAAACCACAAAAGGTAAAAAAGCCATACACAGGCATACCTTTACACACCAATTGTGCACACTTATTACACCGTCAGTTGGGTCATCCTAGTTTCAATTGTTATTAAGAAAATGCAGGATTATTCTTATGATTTATGTTTACAGGATTGTGACACTTATCTTGACTGTGCTATATGCAAACAATCAAAATCAGAGATTGCCCCTTACCCTAAGAAATCAGGATATAGGACCAAGCACATTTATGACTGGTGCATATGGATCTTGTAGGCCCATTTCCAGAACTGGGGGGAGAGAAATTGCTCCCCTCAGATCGGGTTCGCAATTTGGGTGTCCTCCTGGATCCTCAGCTTCAATTCGATCAACATCTAACAGCTGTGACCAGGGGGGCTTTCGCGCAGGTTCGCCTGTTGCGCCAATTGCGTCCTTTCCTGGACCAGGGG
>JANHGC010003397.1:94853-110844 GCA_027560395.1 Boaedon fuliginosus
GCCTAACAAAGGTTTGTGTGAAATTTTGGGCAGATTGGTGCAGAAATGAATTTTTGTATAGAGCACATACAAACCCACAGCTCTGTTTTATATATATAGATAATATTCTACCTCTTTTAGTATTTCCCAAAACATTTCATTCTTCTGGGGGTTGGTGCTGACTTTCTACAGTTGAATTGTCCTGCAGCAAGTTGTCCCATGGCAACTTGACTGTAGCAGCTCTACCCACTGGGTATCCTTATACTGCCCATGCAGACTTGTCAGAAATCAAGCACTCTCATGAAGTGGAGCTTTAGAATTAAGCCAAGCTGCATGAAATTAGATCAAATTATACATTTTAATTTTGTTATCAACATTTTTTTAAAAAAATGGATAACTGAATTAGAAGATACATGTAAGGAAAATATTGGTTACCGACATGTGTCTTCTCCAATGTCCAGCTCAATAGAGTGTACACAAGACATAGCAAATCTTTCTTAGCTGCAGAACACAAGCTACATAAAGCATGCAGATGCCCAGGGAGAAACAATAGCTTTCTTTCACCCAGAAAATTCATCGATTCCATCTAGCCACCCATAAACACACGCATGCATGTTCATATAGATGCAATCCTGCTGTCTCAACATCTGGAGACAACTAGCTTACTGGGCTGAATGTCCTTTAATTCACACATTAGGTGCATTAAACAGCCTGGCTTGTTAGTTTTTGTTTAATTGGTTTTTGCTAGTTGCAACATTTAGCTAAGATAATACATCCATGCACACTTTCAATGAGTTCAGCAGCAAAGTTAAGCATTAACTTCAGTTATTAACTGCAGATACAGACGTTTAGATGGATCCAGAAGGATTGGCTAAATTTATTTGATATTTTATCGCAAATTTCAGCATATTCTAGAGCACGGGTGTCCAATTTAAGACTTGTGGACTTCAACTGCTGACTGGGGAATTCTAGGAAGTCTTATAAAGTTGCCAAAGTTGGACATCCCTGCGCTAGATAGTCCATGTGCCACCAGATTATTTCTAAAGCTACTTCTGAATCCCCAACACAGTTATTGGGAATAATTCAACCAAGGAATTCAGCTCAAGTGGTACTACCTCTCCAAAGCCTGTCACAAAATAAGCACCAACAGAAGCATCCATCATCCTCACGGTGAGATCAATCAACCAATGGAACAACCTGCCTTCAGAAGTTGTGGGTGCTCCATCACTGAAGGCTTTCTCCTGCTCGAGCAGGGGGTTGGACTACAAGCCCTTCAAGATCCCTTCCAGCTCTATTTTTCTATGTTCTATGTTTTTGTGACAACCTCCTCATTGCCCATAGTGTGCTTAGGTTATTGCAATGAAAGGATCTTCCTTCTGAAAAGTCATGTTCCACCTCCATTTGGTCTGCACGGCACATTTCGGAAAAGGATCACCACATTCTGCTAAAAAGATGGCATCCTTCTGCAGGTGACCTGAGCCAGAGGAGAACTGGCAAATGCTACTCTACATTACGCCCCCTCATATATATATATATATAATTATGGGAGAGATGCTGAAAGAGAAACGGGTCCTCCTGTATATTATGTGCAAAGGCTCCCAATAGCTTCCTAATGACTTTGAGCAGGAGCCGCTGATCCACTCTAAGCTGAGATTTGTGCCTCCCCTGACCTACTTGGATATAGACTTGGAAAGCAGGTCTGCAAACAGGCCGTCGACAAGAGCAGCTCTGCCACATTATCATTATGACCAGGTGTTTCTGAGATGCAAAATCCTGCAATGGGCAGGGGCCTTCGTAAGAGGCCAGGAAAGCTTCAATTCTTAGATGGAAGGGGAAGAATAAGGGATAGGTGGATAGATGCACGACGCGTCAAGGATGGATATGTTTGCTGGATGAACAAGAGCAACTGCCAGCTGCAAAAGGCATTAGCTCTGCCTCTGGAAATTTGCCAGACCAAGCTGGCAACAGCTTGCTCGCCATCTCTCAGGCAGAGGTTCTTGGCCCCGGATGTGCAAATGCTCCCAAGGGAAGGGAGGGGCCAGGGATTTTCTGGGATTACTCAGCCCGGAAAACCCCTCTGTCCCAGGACATCCCTTCCCTGGGGCATCATGAGATACACTGCACAACCTGCTTTCCTCTATATGGGGATGGGGTGGGGAAGACAGCCCATGACGGCTGTCGTTTAGAAAGGAGAGGGCGCTCCTTCCTTGGTCCTTGCATCCAGGAAGGACCAAATGCATCCATCACAGTTTCTGGGAACAGCAGAATCAATGTTGAATTTACGAGTCAACATTTGATCTGGGGAGCAATGGACTGCGGTGCTTCTCAGGCCTAAGGCCCAAATTGAGCTTTGAGTAACGACATGGTGAATTACAAACCAGATCATGGCAAAAGTTGAGTTTCATTAAGTTGGTGGCAAGTCTGAAGGTGCTCTAAAAAAAGGACATAGGCGTCGCTTCTGGAGTTCACAAGTGTTTCTGAGGCCTTAGGTAATGCCTTCCTGGGATATTAGAACACCTCTTTTGTTCCTAAATGTTACAGAACAATTTCCCCTTTGTTAGGTATTCAAATTACAAAAAGTACAATCTGTGAACAGCGGTGCTGTATCAATAGAGGAGAATATTTGTAGCTGGGGGTTGAACTCGGTGTCCTTGGTGCTCTCTGAGCTTGGTTCTTTTTTTGCTGTTATTTTCTTACCCAACTAGGTAACATCATCAATGGTAGAAGGAAATGTTGATATACTAGTGGCTGGTTATCAACTCAGACAAACAAGCCAACAGTAAACAACAGCCTAATCAAGCAACCAAGAAGGACACTCCCACCAACACTGACATGGCAAGACACGGTTATATGAAGAGAGAATAAACCCCACCCTCTTCTAGCACTGAAGATGTTATCCAGTTGGGTAATGAAATGCCTGCAAGAAAACAACCAAGCTCAGAGAGCACTGAGGATCCCACTACCATGCTGATTTCTTTTCATCTTTCCCCAGCTAACCAATGCTTGGGCACACATATGCAGTATGTCTCCAAACTCAGAAGTCTTTTTGATGAAGAAGATATTTTTTTCATTTCTCATAAAGTTTACTAACATAATCAACACTTCCAAAATAATATGTAAGCTTCTTATCTATTCTATGGGCACTGGGCTTCCTTAATTTTGTGCAATTATCTCCATGTGCATTTAAAAACAGCTGTATATTTTTCTTCCAAAAGCATACCTAAAGGTTCAGGGGGAAAAAATCCTCAAAGCTATTGTTCTCTCTTACACAAAAAGGTGGAAGAGTTCTAAGGCGGTGTGTTTTTCAGCAATGTCAACATCTGGGAAAGCTTCTCTGTACATGTTATCCATAATTAATTTACTAGGCATTTTGGACTATGCAGCTATCTGAGTTTATCTAATTTACACTTCCTGAATCAAAGCCTAATTACACCATGCTTTCTGTGATGTGAATCTCCAGTTTAAAAAAGAAACTAAAAAATGCAGAAATTGAGAAAAAGTCCCATCTCCAAAGGTATAGATGAATGCATATAATGACAAGAACAGATCTTATCTAAGATCTGTTAGAGGGGTAAGCCATCTTCAGGGAACGCGGGCCCGACAGTTAACTGTGGTACCATGTTCTGCCCCCTCTGGCTCATCTCAGGGTCCTGTTGGCTCAGGAATGTAGGGCCCTGGGCTCTGGCTGTTGCTTTTTAATGCCAGGTCAGTGGTGAACAAGGCCCCTCTGGTCCAGGAGTTAATCCTGGAGGAGAGAGCCGACCTGGCATGTATCACCGAGACTTGGTTGGGGAAAGAGGGGGTTGTCCCCCTCACTGAGATGTGCCCCACCAGATTCCAGGTGTTGCATCAGCCGCGACCCCAGGGCAGGAGTGGAGGGGTGGCTGTTATTATCTGTCAGGATTTATATCCACGGGGGGAAGGGGGACACGGCTCCAGAGATAGTCGGATGTGAGTCTCTCTTCTTGAAGTTGGACTCAGGGGTTCAGTTGGGCTTATTGCTTACGTACCTGCCTCCCAGCTGCATGACAACAGCCCTGCCTGAGCTGCTCGAGGTGATAGTTGGGCTGACAGGTGAGTTCCCCAGGCTGATGGTGCTTGGGGACCTCAATCTTATATCCCTTGGCGAGACCTCTGATGTGGCCCAGGAGTTCATGGCCTCCATGGCAACCATGGAACTGACACAGGTAGTTCAGGGCCCGACTCATAGAGGGGGACACACACTCGACTTAGTGTTCATCTCGGAGCAATGGTGCCGTGATCTAAAATTGGGGGATTTAGTCGTCCAACCATTGTCATGGTCAGATCACTCCCTTTTAAGATTGGATTTCCTGACGACCACTCCTCGCTGCAGGGAGGCAGAACCGACTAGGTGGTTCCGCCCCAGGCACCTAATGGACCCAATAGGGTATCCGAGGGAGCTTGGGGAGATTCCTAATTCCTTTGCCCACAGCTCGGCTGAGGCCCTGGTTGCAGCCTGGAATAGTGCAGCGGCCAGGGCCTTAGACTGTATTGTGGTTTTGTGACCTCTCACTGTGCACAGATCTCGAAGGGCTCCTTGGTTTACCGAGGAGCTCTGGGGGATGAAGCGCCAGAAGAGACATCTAGAAAGCTGCTGGGGGTCTAGTAAATCTGAATCTGATAGAACACTATTAAGAGTTTTATTAGGATTTATTTAGTGATGATAAGAGCGACAAAGCGTCTCTACTTTTCCGCACTTATTGCATCCGTGGACAGTTGCCCAGCCGCCCTGTTTAGGGTGACTCGCTCCCTCCTTAAACCGGAGGAGAGTGAGAAACCTTTGCAGGGTAGAGCTGAGGAGTTTGCTCAGATTTTATTGGATAAAATCACTCAGATTCAGATGGACCTGGACTCTAGTTGGACAGGATTTAGTGAGGTGACTGGAGCAAGTCTTAGTCCTGTTAAGTGGGAAGAGTTTGTTCCTGTGGGCCCTGATGATGTAGACAAAGCTGTGGGGCTGATAAGCGCCACCACGTGCTTATTGGACCCGTGTCCTTCCTGGCTAGTCTCGACTGTGGTGGCCCTTCAACTCCTGTGTACCTTGAAGGAAACTGATTATCTGGATCCTCTGCAGTCTGGTTTCAGGTCTGGTTATAGCACCAAGACTGCATTGGTCGCACTAGCGGGATGCCTGGGACAGGGGAGCTTCCTCTGTCCTGGTGCTTCTTGACCTCTCAGCGGCTTTCAATACCATTGACCATAGTATCCTTCTGGGGCGGCTTGAGGATTGGGAGTGGGCAGCACCGTTTTACAGTGGTTTGCTTCCTATCTCTCGGGCCGCACCCAGTCGGTGTTGGTAGAAGGGCAGAGATCTGACCCAAGGCTCCTGCCCTGTGGAGTGTCTCAGGGTTCAGTTCTCTTGCCCCTCCTGTTTAATACTTATTTATTTATTTATTTTATTATTTATTTTATTAGATTTATACCCCGCCTCACTTCCCTGGTCATGGGGAACTCGGGGCAGCTAACAACAATTTAAAATACCATATGGTCCTGATCTCCATATGGAGCTGATTCCAGAGGGTCGGCACTGCCACAGAAAAGGCAAGCCAACTCTGTGGGACCTAACTGGGTGCTGGGAGGCATAAGGTAGCAGGAGGCGGTCTCGAAGGTACCCCGCTCCTAAGCCATGTAGGGCTTCAAAAGTTGTTACTACCACCTTGAATTGCACCCAGAAGACCACTGGAAGCCAATTAGATGGGACTCGGTGGCGCAGTGGTTAAATGCAGCACTGCAGTTTCTGCTGACTTGTTCAGCAGGTTGCCAGCACTGCAGTTTCTGCTGACTTGTTCAACAGGTTGCCAGATCGAATTCCACCAGGCTCAAGGTTGACTCAGCCTTCCAGGCCAAAGATTCAGCTGGTTCAACACTGGTGTGTCATGGTGGCCTATGGTAAAGATGCTTGCTCCCATTTGGAAGGCTGAGAGTTTAATTCTAGGTAGTGGCAGAAGTTTCTCTCTCATGGCACAAAGAAAAGTATCTGCTGCAGGGGTGGGTTTCAGCTGGTTTGGCCAGTTCGGGTGAACCAGATATTAATTTGACATCTGGTTCACCGAACCGGTATTTAGAACGACTGGCTGGCCCAGCCCAGCCCACCCCACCCCTCCTAGGAGTCTCCATGTGGATGCCAGGTAAGTGTACGGCGTGCACAGAGGCTCTGGGAGGGCTGTTTTCACTCTCCTCAGGCTCCAGGGAAGCCCTTGGAACCTGGGGAAGCCAAAAAACGGGTATCTTGGAAGTTGTGGAAGGCCCGTGGGCCTATTTCCAGCCTCCAGGGGCCTGTGGCAGCCGTGGGTGGCCGGGAAAGCCCCTGAAGCCTGGGGAAGCTGAAAACTGAACCTCCCGGAAGTTGCGGAAGGCTTGAAATAGGCCTATTTTTGCCCTTCAGGTGGGCCTACGCAGGCAGTGGGAGGCTGTCCTCCCCTTCCCCAGGCTCTAGGGAAGCCCCTGGAGCCTGGGGAGGGTGAAAATGCCCCCTCACCCTGTCATGGTGCAGGAGGCTGACTAGGCCGTGCCCACCATGGCCACACACACTCGGCAACCGGGCAGAGAACCAGTTGCTGGAATTTTTGAAACCCACCCCTGATCTGCCATGAACTCCACATAGGCATCAGGAAGGGCATCTGGCCAGTAAATGTGCAGCTCCATTCAGTTGCTCTGATTCTCCCCTGATTTAAGGGACTAAAGGGCTATAAAAAGAAGGAAAAAAGCACTGCATGTTATAGAAATGGCCAATTGGATATATTTTTAAAGCAGTCATGCCAGGCATGAGGGTCATTAACCCCCTAACACGTGTTATTTAGGGAATTCTGCCTCGGATTCTAGAATTGATACAATTAACTGTTCATGATGATGGCTCAATAGATTGCATTGTGTGTATCCCAACCAGAAGACTGTATGTTACTTTTTGCTGCACTGGTGACTATATCGGTATAAAGATAACGCCCTTAAGTCATTTATATAAAAAATGATGTTGAATACAGATTTAGCAAAACATAGAACAGCCCAATTCATTCAGTGAAACTTAAGTTATTTATAACTTATTTAACCCTGGATTTTAATGGATCTCTTCCACCTATGTCTGTGTATGCAACTCAGTGTAGTAGCAATACTACCAAATTCAACAGTAATCCTTTTATTAGGAACAACCAGATCTCAATGTTAGAAGCAAGTTTTCCAATTTACCATAACTGGTCATTTGGTAACATATAGCATCAAAAACATGGAAAAAGGAAAGATGGAAAAGGAAAACAACAACAACAACAAATAACCTGTTGGTGGGTAGGATGGAAAAGCCTGACAATCCACAACTTCTAAGAGTCTTGCAGAGATCAGAAAGCACTAGCTAGATATAGTTAGCATACAGATAACTGAAGGCCATAGCAGAAGCAATTAAGATGGACATAGATACCTTTGTTGTTCTCTTGAAATAAACAGATACTCAGTTTTGCTTAAAAACACATAGTTCACTTGTAAGGTACAAACAAGACATAAAAAAAGTGTGGTAATTTGTGCACTAGCAGTTAATTAACACAATGGTAGGATAATTACTAGCTTTGCTAAGATAAAGTTGAGGTTTTCTTTCTTTTGGCTCTCTGCTTCAACAGGCTCGGTCTGCTTCAATACTTTCAGAAGGTAGAGCTTGGGAAAACAGCCGACTGGAAAGTCATCAGAGCAAAGGTACTAACCAGAGGAGCACAACCTGAACTCTCAACAGCCAGGCAGTCCCAGAAAGTCTTAGCCATAACCGCTCAAGTCAACAAACGGGGTTAACAAAAGGTGGAGAAGGGACGTTATTAAATGCACAAGAATCAACCTAAACACATTTTACTATCCTGAGTTATGTTTCAAACAAATCTCAGCTTCTAGAGATGTGTATGTATTTGTTTGGAATAAGCTATGGAGAGATAAATTATACTAGAACCTATTGCCCATTAAAAAGTATATTTAAATTCAAAGCATATGCTCCCCCCAAAAAATATGAGTTTTCTTTTCTGGAAAGAAAACATTGGTTACTTCAATATGCTCTCTTTAACCCATGGAAATGTCTGTGAACATATTTTATTCTCTCTCACCCCCACCCCCAGGTTTCCTCCCTTCCCATAATAATGGATTACGGGCATGGTCAGCACAGCCTCTACTGTATGTTGAGGTTGCGTTTTATCAAATTTTCTCAACCTCAAGAAAGAAGGTGGCATTTGGAGTCTGATCTTTCTGCTTCTTTAGGTTCTCAAATAAGAACAACTCCCCCACCACCACCATTCCATTGTATGCACCTAAGACTCTATCACTGAGGATTAAAGGCAGCTTTCAGGCAAATTTTACACAGGTCATTGAACAGCCATATTTCAGCTGCTACAGCCCTAGGACAGATACAAGCCAATCCAGGCTTTTTTGCACCAAAAGCCTGTGTCCTGTTACTAAGCCCCCAGGGTTGTCATCTAGCCTCAACCCCAGAGGATATACAGTCAAGACGCAGAGTGGGATTCATACCAAATCACATCATACCCGCCAATAAGCTATCCTCAATCTGAGATCCCTCCAGGGCTTAACTATCTTTGGAAATGTTCATTGTAACTATCTTGGGAAACAACCGTCATGCTGCACCATCATCAGTTTCAGTTTCATACATGTAGATATGGTTGCATGTTACCATATTTTTCGGAGTATAAGATGCACTCCCCACCCCCAAAAGAGGCTGAAAATTAGGGTGTGTCTTATAATTTGAATGTAGCCACGCCCACCCGCCATTTTCAACCTCAGCACACACCTGTTCCAGGCTGCAAAGCATATCACAGCCTACGTCCGTGATGGTGGACCTACGGCACACATGCCCAAAGTGGCACATGGAGCCATATTGCCTAGTATGTGAGCTGTTGCCCAGCTCAGCTCCACCGAGCGCGCATGCCTCTTGCCGGCCAGCTGATTTTCGGGCCTTTGCTGCACATGCATGGGGGTGTGGGGAACATGGGAGGGTCGTGCGTCCATGCTTGGGGTGATGGGGGAGCATGTGCAATCCCCCACGCTCTCCCCATCCCTGAGCATGCTCAGCAGAGGTCCAAAAATCAGCTGGCTGGCGGAAGGTGCACGGGGAGTCCCCTGCGTATGTGTGGGGGGTAGGGCAAGCATGGGGGGGGTCGTACATGCATGGGGGGGTCGTACATGCTGGGAGGAACATGGGGTGAGGTTGCACACATGCACACGCACGGAGGGGGAGGGGCACTTTCAGCACGGAAACTCAAAAAGGTTTGTCACCACTGGCGTATGTGCCTGTTCCTCCCGTTTTCAGCAAGGGATCTGCTTCTGCACAACAGCTGATTGGGGGTAGAAGAGGCTGTTGAAACTGGCTTCAGCAAAGGGGGGAAAATCTAAGGCAGATTTCTCTCCCCCCATCTCCTATGCTGAAGCCAGTTTCAGTTTCACTTTTAGCACAGACTGATTCAGCACTGAGTAGCCCCAATCAGCTGTTGTGAGCTGTTGGGAAGGAAAACAAGGGGTGGGGGGTGAAATCTGCCTCTGCCTCCCAGATTTTTTCCCCTTTGTCTCCTGTTCTGAAGCTTGTTTCTGTTTTAGTTTCAGCCTGATTTAACACAGAAGACAGAATGCTGGGAGGTAGATGCAGATTCCTCCCCCCTTGTTTTCCTCCCCAAAAGGTGGGTGCGTCTTATAATTCGGAGTGTCTTAAACTCCGAAAAATACCGTAAATCCTCTCCCCAAAAGGCTGGTGAGGAACTTCTATACTGAAAAGAAAGGGGCATCTTCCCATACATTCCTTTTCTTAACACGGGTTTAGTTGAAATACCCATGAAGAGCCATTACTTTTTCTGAAGTCTGCCTCGGTACGTTGAATTGTTTTACCTTCTAATATTTCTCCTCCACAGGCCCAACAGGCACCTGAAGAAGCTGAGGCCTGGCGGTTGCTGCTTTGTGACATGGCTTCCCTTGTTTCCCGTAACTGCAAGCAAGAACTGCCAAGATTTCAGGATCCTCTTCATGCTATCACTTCACAGGCTGGAAGGTGACAGCTTCACCAGGGAATAATGCAGTCCAACATAATTGAATGTGGCCTGCAGCAAAGCAGCAGCCTGGAGCCACTCGTGATTGTAGCTGTCATCAGGTGGAACCCACTGCACGAAGACGTGTTCCACTGGAATGCCAGCCTGCCATGCAGCTCTGTATTGATAGCTTATTTACTCCTCACCAGCCCGCAACAGTTTGTACTAAAGAATTGTCAGTCATGTCATCACAACTCTATGACTATTGGGTATTCCAAAACACCAGATAATTTACACTTTATTCACTCTTTTCCCTGTATTCCAAGCTCATCTCCTCAATTCCTGCCTCCCCCTCCATTGGAGCTATACTGAATGCATGTTTTTACCACATCGTAATGCCCCCCCCCCAAAAAAAAATCTGAAAAAGGACATTCAAGAGCAGAACAAAATTAAACCTCCCTGATTTCTCCCTAGTTATAAACTTGACTCTGCAGGCAGGCCTGGAACTAGCTGATTCCCCCCTGTATGAAAGTATAGTATGATTCTAATGGTATGTTTGTGGGGTTTTTTAACTTTATTATATTAATGCAGTTTTATTGTCTTTTAATAATTTTATTGGAATACTGTATCTTTTACTGTTTTGTTTTTAGCCGCCTTGCATTCCCTCTGCTGAGGGAAGAAAGGCGGGGTATAAATATAAATAAATTAATAAAGAATATAAATTTCTTACAACTTCAGAAAAAAGAGCAATCAAGCCAAGCATTTCATTTCTTTCAATTGACATATCCTTGCTAGAGAATTGTCTCCACTTATTCATTTGCCATAAATTCCATAGAGCCAATATAAGAAAATATAAATGTTTTTGTTCAAGAGAAGATTGCATTTCCTGAAGAAAGCATAGCATGACTCTTGACCATTCAGATTACGTTTCTGATGCAGGACTGTAGCAGCATTCCTATTTATCGGCATTTGGCACCAGACAGACTGATATGAGGATAAAGCTGAATTTGGAGGTTCGAAGGATGTGTTGTAAATACAACTTGGATTCTACCCAGGGTTAAATAGGAGAATGTAAACAGCTAAGTTGGAAGAAAATGAAAATAATAACCTTATTTGCAAAGCACATTCACAAGACTATTGTTCTGTGGTAATACAGCAAATGGATGCAAAGAAAGTTTAGTCGGGAAAGATGTTTCATTAACTACTTGAATCAATATGCTGGTATCTTCCAATGAAGATTATCATGCATCCAGGTAGAGTTGTTTGTAAATTGAGTCATGGCAACTGGACTTCTTTCCCTTTTTTTGGTTTGCAACATTTTACTGCTTACTATTTTCAATTTTTATTTCAGAGGAAACAAAACATTTCATTTGAATATTAGAATTTGCAATTTCATTTTTTTAGGGGGGGTCATTTTAAAGAGCCAATTCACGCATGGCTATTCACAGTTGGTAACTTGTTAACTCATACAAGAACTTAATGTTCAGGTTTTCTCAGTTATGTCCACCATAACTGGAATTTTGATTATCATGTTGAATTTCCTTGCACACAATTATGCAATATTTGCAGTTACAACTGTCAGCCATTAATAAATAGGCCCAGAGTAATGAAATATGATATCTGTATTTTTTAATTAATCCTAAACTTCCAAGCACTATATTTTTATTTATAATAGAAACTTACTGCTGACAAATATAATAGGAACTTACTGCTGACAAATAAAAAAGTTGTACACAACTGCGTTAAAGACTGAGTAGTATATTTATTCACAATATAATTTAAATATCAGCACTTCATTTTTACTATTACTTAAATTTTTGTTTAAAAACTGCCTCCATATCAATACCTTTTAGACATCAATAACCAATAGGTCCACCAACAACCAAACACACATCAAAGAGCTGAACATTGAATGATTAAAAAAACAACTAAGGGATACTTCTAAGAATTTTTTTTTTAATGTAAGAAGAAATATTGTTTGTTATTGCTTGATGAACTGATAGTTTAAATGATTTTGCTTTAGCTGATTGGTTAACTACCATTGCCTTCAGGAACATTTTAAGTTAAAAAATATGAAGCAAACCAAAATGATTGGAGAAGCTGGCTTTTTTGTAATTCAGAAATCTATATCTGTCTGTCTGTCTGTCTCTCCATCCGTCTATCTATCTGGAATTTTTTTTAGGGATGTGAGAGTAATATGACACGTAACTCTATATGTATGAAGGTGATACATGCCAATAATTTTGGACAACAGTATACCACCCATGCTCCTTTGCTACTGGCTATGTTAGTTCCAACTAATGTCTAACCAAATTCTTGTCTACAGTGCTGACGTTAATAGCCTGGCACCTTTCAAATGTGTTGGCCTACTGATCCACAGAATTTCTAAATGGACTGCTAGATGCCCTAGAGAGGCATATTTGGAGCATACCAGGTCTGGATAGGTTGTCGTGGGGGTCAACCTTATTTACTGAAATAAAAAATAATAAAATCAAGTACGACCAAAGATTTTTTTATCCTTAATTAATTTAGCAGGAAGAAAGATTTACAGAAGTACTTATTTCTGAATACTTTAAAATTATAAAAGGGTATGAGTTTGAACCAGTGTTTTATGCCCTTGATACAGAAATGAAGAAGAAAAAGAAAAAAAACATAAGTTGCTTATTTCCTTTTGGGAAATAGTTCAGGGGTTCCATAAATTCTGGTACATCTGAATCACACATATTGTTAGATTTATTAGGAATTACTTTTATTGAAATCAACGTTCATTTAAAATAGAGCATTTCAAAAGCAACACAGCCCCGTATTGTTTAGCCTTTAAGTGAAAAATGAAAGCATTGCAAACTATTAACAAATAAAAATCTTTTTAAACATTTCGAGGCGGTTCCCACGGCTTGGCCCGCAGAGCGAGCCGGCAGCCCGTCACCTCCGATAGCCCACCCAGCCACCCTAACAGGAGTTGAGTCGAGTCTTTTGTACCGGAGGCGAGGTGCCCTCCAGGCACAAACCTGCTCCGCTGACCCTCCCGGAGACACTTTCCCCCGCCGGAAGGGATGGATATCGCCTGTGAAAACAAGACCCAGGACGGGGAAGAAGGAGATCATTCCTTTCTTGAAAGAGCCTCGGCTGGCTCCCCCGCCACCCCGCGCACGCACGCACGGACGGACGGACGGACGGAGGGGAGAGCGGTGCAAGCGCTCGGCGACGGCCGTCGGAAGCCGAAAAGAAGGAAGCAGCGGGAAGGTGCTGGGGGACGTTGCTGCTCCCCTGGCCCGAAAAGGCGCGCGCGCCCCGGTCTCGGGCCGAAGCCTGCACGCGAGGAGGAGGAGTGGGGGGGAAAGGGGTGGCAAAGAGAGAAAAAAGTTAGTCGGAGAGAAAGAAACTTATTCTCGTTTTCCATCACCCTCCTCCTCTGGGCATAGGAGCATAAAACCTTGGGTGGCGGAGATGTTTATCTTTGCATTAAGGAGGCGGCAAGGCTCTGGCGATATTAAAATGGAAAGGGTTAATGGAATGAACTATAGATTAAATTGTAAAGCAATCAAAGGGGAGGGAGAGAAAAGGCGCGCGCCTGCGCACACCGGCCTGTTTATAGCAGACAACCATCTTCTGATGTTTGGGTCTATGTCAAGCCATGGATGTGGAAAATTAAAGCCATACTGAGAGAGGAAATGAACCATGTCTAATACATCCACAGCAATAAAATGTTTTCACTAGGACTGTAAAACTGTGGCTTACATTAGGAAGGAGAAAATCAAACTATATGTCAATTCCACATCATGGGACATGAAGTGTCCACAAAAATTTATATTACTATTTAGAAGTGTTTCATTCTGGTGTTTTATTGTGATTGGATGCGCCCTTCTCGGTATCTTTTGACTGGTATGAAAATGATTTGAACTACTTTTTTAGCATTTATTTTACATCTATTACCTGTTCTATTACTTTTTATTATTTTATTGTGCTTGTGTAGAGGATTTTGCACAGTTTCCATTATAATGTAGCATTAAGTCAATTTATTTGTGTATTACACGCTGTATAATTGCACCTTTTTCTGGAACAATTTGGATTTCATTATACAACAAATCAGCTGTGTTACATTTCAGAAGGCTCCTGTTAGAAACCATGTACATTTTTAAACTATGAAAGCAGAGGTTAAGTTTGCATTAAAAACAAAACAAACTGCGCAAAAGGAAATTTGCCAAACCAGTCATTCAGCTGTGGAAGGTCAGGTTGTAGACAACTAGAAGAGGAAGGCTATCTTTCATATCAATGTCTGGCAGCCTGTCTAGAACAGGAATAAGAGAAAAGTGCATTTCATATGAAAGAGCACAGGGAGAAAAAAAACCCCTCCAAACCAAATAAAATAAATATATCAAATATAATTGGTGCCATTATCCTGACTTGAAGAAATCATTTTGCTTTTTAATTTAGAAACAGCATAGGATGCATAAATGGCAACAGGCAGAGCTAAAACCATTGTAAGCAGTCACCCATCTGCTAGAGAAAGAGGGAGAGACTGCTTTGCTATCAATTAACAGATTTGAGCCTCTCTCAGGGTTTGCCAGAATAACTTGTTAAGGTAAAACTGACAGCAATTTGAAATTAGTAGGTAAAATATTCTTTGATATGTACCAAATTGTCTGTAGATGGCATGTTTTATGTGCTTTTTTGCTCCTTGAGTTGTTGGCTATAAAACTTTACAGGAAAGTGGACATACAGGAAACAATTCCCTGTCATTCATTCAGTCTTGGGAAATCGGCCTCTTTAGCATCAAGGGTTACAAAGAACATCAAACCATACCTGGGCTGTAATAAGTTCACCATAGAAGTGAACATACGTACAATCATGTGAGCAAGTTATCTTGGAGGCCTGGAAAGTCGTAGCTTTTCTAGAACAGAGGTAAAAAAAACCAAAACTAATTCTGCAGGATGGATGAATTCTGAGGAAATGCTTTGGTGTAGGGAAGCTCCTCCCTTTTCTCAAATCCAATCCCAGGTCACCATCACTCATTTGATTGTTAAGCCCGCAACTCCTAGATCTTTTAGGCCTGGAGGAAATGGCAGCTGTCCCTTGCAAACAGTCCCAACTGTGAATGGCGATAAGTATTATTGTCCCACCGCATGGAACTAGCTTCCCCAATCCCCATCTGTACTCCTTGCAGATTGCTGCAACTCAAGAAAAGCCACATCAAAGGAAAGTATTAGGCCACCATCCAAATGTGTAAAAGGTATGCCTGGAGTAGAATCGTACAATAGGTGTGGGTGATGACATGCATGCACTTGTATATTCTTTTTTTTCCCCCAGTAGCAGAGAAACACCCAAGGCTCCTATTATCCAGCAATACCTTGTTTCCCACAGTGAACCATGGAAACTGGGTCAGGGGATAACAAAGCCAAGGCCGTAGTCTGTAGGACATAAATCCAAGTCTTTCCTGACTCTGTCCTTTGAACAGCACTGAAAGGAGGGTGTTTTTTTTATGTCATTCATCTATTGATTTAGAACAGTTATAGGCCATTTACTTTTTAAAAAAAAAACTCTGTTCAGAATAAAAACCCATAATTAAAGTAATAAAATCTAACAATTGAAGCAGTACATATAATATATAGAATAAAAGAGGGAGAAAATAGCAAGCAATATTCAAGGGGGAAAGGATCACAAGGACTAAGAATCACAGCTGTATTTTTGTTAAGAGGGCCACAAGAATAAAAAGACTGCCTATCACAAAGCACAATGAAGGTAATGCCGGTGGGGTAGCCTTCTGTTGATGGTTCTAGGATACAGGTAGGAGCATGTGAAGGTCGTGCCAGGGGGTAGCCACCTGTTCAGCAAGCCTTATGTTGATAGTTCTAGGATACAGGTAGGAGCATGTGAAGGTCGTGCCAGGGGGTAGCCACCTGTTCAGCAAGCCTTATGTTGATAGTTCTAGGATACAGGTAGGAGCATGTGAAGGTCGTGCCAGGGGGTAGCCACCTGTTCAGCAAGCCTTATGTTGATAG
>JANHGC010003397.1:143782-158328 GCA_027560395.1 Boaedon fuliginosus
GCCCTGGCTGCCTTTCCTCAGAGCTGGCCTGCCCTTGGCCTAGAGCCTGGCCTGCCCTTGGCCCAGAGATGTGGGAGGAAGTGCCAGGGGCTTCAGAAGGCCTGCAAACACTGTGGCACAAATATACTTCTTTAAAAAACAACAACCAAGCAAAGCCGGGTAATCAGCTAGTAATAGATAAAGTCCCAGGCCAGAAAGCAGGAAATCATGAGTTCAAGTCCTGCCTTAGTCATGAAAGTCAGCTGGGTGACTTTGAACCAGTTACTCCCGGACTGTCAAACTCGTGGCCTGTAGGCTGGATCCATCACATGGTGGTCACACCCACTCTTGGTTTAGCAAAAGGGGGAAAAATCATGATGCATCACGTGATGACCCTGTGATGATGCAAGTTTGACACTCCTGAGTTACTCTGTTCAGGTGGAGGAAGGTGTGTTGGATATGCTAAAAGTAATAAAGGCAGAAAACAAATAAAACAAACAAAGAAATAATATTGGAATATTATCTATGCCAAAACCTTTATGTAAAGCAGAACAGTAATAGCAGCATTTTTTTCTATTTTCACATTTAGATTTCCCCCCCTATTTTCTGTTTTTAAACAAGATTGTAAAGGATAAGGAAAATTTCAAAAATTACAGTGATAGTTGCATCAATGCAAAATTGTGTGATTGTTACATCAATGCAAAATTATCATTGTGATGTGTGTTAAAATATCTGCATAAGGAAGAAATTCTTCTCGAGAACTTGTTAATGCAATGTTCACTTATGAACTTTTATATGGCTCAGTTGTGTGAAACAGGAAAAAGAAGGATTATCATTCTAATGATAGAAAGGTGCAAAGAGACACAAGCAGTTTTGTAGAGAATCTTAATCAGACAAGGAGAATTCAGAAATGAGGTTTGAGAGAAGTTTAAAGAACCATACATTTAGGATGTATTTCTTAAATAACAGACTTCTAGAGAAGGCAGAATTATAACAAGAATTTAGAGTAAAAGGACAATAAAGCAGAGCACAAAGAACCTACCAGTGGAAAAAGTGAACATGATTTGGCTTACATTAATCTGCCTTAAAATGCACACATTAATTTTTAAAAATTGCAAAATGGATAAATTATGAATGTCTCTATAAAAAAAATAGAATCTATATACCACTAAAAATTCTTGTTGTCATGACATTTAATTGGAAGAAACAGCGCATCATAGGACAACAGTTTCTGGCAACAGTTTTGAATCAAGGTACATCAGCTTACAAAATGTGTCCAAAATCTGGAAGCCATGACTCCCAGGGGAATGAATTTTGGGAAAATTGTGACTACTAACTAACGGTATGCTACAGGGCTGCTGAAGTGGTCACATGATCTTCACCCCTAGCTGGTTAGCCTTCTGCCGGGCCGTCAAGACCTGGCTTTGCCAGCGGGCTTGGAGCTAACTATCTCCCCTTGTATGAAAGCAGTGTACATGTGTTGTTTGGGTAACTTTGTATATTGTTGTACTTTGGTTGTATTTTTGGGAAGTTTTACTGAATTGTATGTGTTTTATTGTTGTTAGCCACCTTGCATTCTCTCTGTTGGGGGAAGAAAGGCGGGGTATAAATCTAATAAAACTTAAACTTAAACTTCATTTTCAACTTCCTGTGACAGTTTCCCAACCAGCCTCCCAATCATTTCCCAAAATTCTGGAGATCAGAATTTTTTACTTTATATCAGCAGCAAAAGCTATGAATGTTTTTCCATCATTCTCCATTCTGAATGATAGCTTTATTTTATTTTATTTTATTTATTTGATTTATATCCCGCCTCTCTTCACCCAAGTGGGGAACTCGAGGCGGCATTTACAGAACCACAGGTAAGAGAATATAAGGACGAGGTCTCTGATCCATACAGTGTGGTAAACTTATAACTACATGGTTTAATTTTAACACTTTAACACTTAAAATATGTTAACATTTTCATAAATTCCAACAAAGCTTGAGATACCAATAAAATGTGGAAATGTCAAGATTTTAGCCAAGGATTTCCTGTAAAGGCATTAGAAATTAATAAGGAGCTTTGAGTGTCAGAGCATTAAATGGCTGCCATATTGCCATAACAACCAAGGAGGGACCTGGATCTAATAAATACAGCAAAACTCATCCAAGGTAAACCCACAAGTGTACGCCTCAGTCATGCTCAATCACATCGAATTCTAGGTGGATCTATGTGACTTTATCTATCAATTAGCTAGAATATCCTTAACAGAGACCTGTGGATGTTCCTGTGGGTTCATCCCTCCCCAAGAAAAGAATTAGTCACCCCAAAAATGGTTGCCAGATGCTACTGTTGGGAATAATATGACTGGCAAAATAACTATGTTTTATTGCACTTATGGCCATGATGTGATTCCAATAATGGGTTCTTACTGGTGTTTGATCAGATTTGCTCTTTGTCTTCCTCCAACAGGACTCCAGGCATCTTTTCTTATGTTCCCTCTCCTGGAGCTCCTTGGAGAACCAAGAGATGGCAGGATTGCCAGGAAGAAAGATGCCAGACAGAGGTAACCCAGTCTAAGCCACCTCTATGCCAGACTGTAACCAATGCTTAACAGATCCTCAGGGAAAGCCCCAGGCTTCTTCTGGAACCCAAAAGGATATATACATTGCCTGAGCTAGCTCATCAAAACAGGCCCTAACTCCTTATAAGATGGGTAACACTGACAGTGGCCAGCCAAAAATACCCAGAGAGAGATCCCACCTTGTCAGAGGATTAACAATAATGTCCTACAATGTCAGATAATGTCACAATTGCCCAGAGGCAAAATCTTGATCCAAAGTATAATCTTCAGTATGTATCGATTTTTGGTAATTTGGGACATGTTCCTGGTAGTCAAGGAAGCACTGAAAGGAAGTCAATCAGAAACCACCTGAGTTCAATATAAAATAGGCAGCTATGTACATGTTTTAAATAAATCCAATAATCCAATAGTTCCTTCAAACCCAAGTTAAGCCAGAGGGTCTCACCTTTAGTTATTTGCAGCACAGATATATGAGAACAGCCACCCAATCACATCTCCTCTAGGCTTTCAATTAAAGCCAAACCTGAAATCTGGATGGGTATACCTTCCAGGGTGAAACTCTTCTGGGCCTACCCAGATCTTATACATGCCAGGTTGATCGCTTCATCAGTGATCCATGAATGATGGAAACTCTGCTACAGACTGATGGATAGATAGACCGACAGTCTTACAGTTTCTTTTTCCAATCTGCTGTGCTCTCTCTCCTCCCATGAATAAATTATTGATTTATATAAGACAAGAGAATTTAGAATTCAGTAGTTCAAAAGATAGGAAAGATAGAAGAAAGAGAAAGATATGAATAAGTGTATGTATCCATGTTAATACACATACACACATGCATACAAACATATAGGGAGACAATAAATACAAAGCATGATACATTTGGTACATCCATCAAATATAGCATAACAATTCACTCCAATGTATTAAGATGTGAGGCATCCTATTGAGCAGATCCTAACCAAGGGCCGTTTTAAACCTTTTGACAGCTTTCTTGAACTATGGCTTTCTTGAAATCCAATACCATCTAATTTAGTGAGGAATAGGTTGTACCATAGAACAATAGATTTCCTTATGTCCTCTGAATTTCTCATGGGGAAGGAATATTTAATATTGCTCCATGAGATGTGCACACGCTGAATATGTATAATCCACTCAAAGCAGACAGATCTGTATGGCCATAGAGCGCTTTATGGATCAAAAATTGCACTTTGAATTGTACCTGGAAGCCTATGGGCAACCAGTTCAGAGCTCAAGGTGCTATTGGGATGTGCAGGCATCAACTCTCTCTGCTAAAAAGCAAGTAGATGCATTGTAAACTAATAGTAGTTTCTGAGTAGTCTTCAAAGGCAACCTCATGTAGACCAATTCATTTGGAAGGTCACAAAAGAGTCTTGAGTTTGATTTGGATCCATAGGCTGGGCCCATGGTGGCGAACCTATGACATGTATGCCAACAGGTGGCACACAGAGCCCTCTCTGTGGGCACACGTGCTGTCACCCAGCTCAGTTCTACCATGCATGCGCGAGCGCCTCCCGCCAGCCAGCTAGTCCATGCATGCATGGGGGCGGGGGGCAGAGTGCATGTACGAGAGGGTAGGGCACATGTATGGGGGCGCATGTGTGGGACATGCACGCTTGTTGCATTTTGGGTATGTGTGCATGCTTTGGACACTCAGTGCCAAAAAGCTTTGCCATCACTGGGCTAGGCAGATATACACTGGCCAACTGAAACAGATTCAAAGTGCTTCCCCAAAAAGCCCTGGACCATGGATTTGTGATGAGAAGATTACTGATAACCAAGAATTGCTAATCTTTTGCTCTTCATAGTGTGCTTGCCAGGATTCTTTTAACGTCACATGTATAACTTCAAGATAGCATGAAGAAGCCTCAAATGTTCCCTTTGCTAATTGAAGGACTGAACTGTGATGAGGCTTCCGTTTCCTCTAGCCTGCTTTGCCTCTATTGTCCTTTACTGCGGTTGTTGTTCAACCGATTGAACTTCATTTGTTTAGCATACAGAAAAATCTGTCCAGCCATTAGTAAAAGTTTCGAATGTTTACCACAGGAAAGGAAAGAAGAAGACATCCTTCTGTGTACAAGGGGGATAGTTTAAGCTACCTTAAATCACTCAACCTTCAGCACATGTGAAATGTTAATTAAGCAACTTTTTCCTGTTCTCACCTCTTGCTCTGCTGGCTTTAGTGAAAGCTCGTCTGCCAGTGTAACTCTCTACAGGTGCCTCCAATTCTGTTTGAAGTCAGTGAGCTGGGCTTGGCTCATAACTTTCACAGTAGATTTACCTGAAAGATCAATAACGGCATGTTCAAAGCTAGATTGGCTTCATAGAGACCAGGATTTTATTAATTTATATAAACTTCCTAAAACTTTCACTATAAAGAAAAAAGGAGAGGGGAGATCTATTCATGTTGGATACCCGTGTAATAATAATGGCAAAAAAAAAAAAAAAAGTGGGAGGAAGAATTAACAACTTCAATGTGTTGGCTGGTTTTATTTTATTTTACTTTGCAAGCATTTTTCAAAATGAACTATTGACCAAATAAGATTTGAAGAAAGAGAGCAGATTTTAGTTACAGAATGGAAATTTCTGCCCATTTGTCACCCAAAAGAAGCAGCTACTTAAAACCTTCATCTATGTCATGGATTTATTATATCAAATGGCATTTTTTTTTTCATTTTACAAAGTCAGTAGCAGACATCAATCCATGTTTATGGTGATAGTGTTGCTTTCCCCTCTTTTGAAGAAAGTCAGATTTCAGAACAGAAATGGAAGAAACTTAAAACAAACAATAAATGGTTTATATTAAGCAGTGTAACATTATACAAATACATGTAAAATATGAGTGAGTGAAGCTAGTTCTATGTAATGGCTAATCCTAAGTAATGAATTTAATCAGAAGGAACGCTACATTGGTGATGTTCACTCAGTGATAGGTAAATGCAAAGCTGTTCAGTTTACCACAAAGTTAATAATTTTATGATAGAGTAACTGGGTTGTGGTAGGAGAAGCAACTTAGAACTAAGGAGAAATTTCCTGACAGTTAGAACAATTAATCAATAGAATGTCTTGTTTGCAGAAGTTGTGGGTGTTCCGAAACTGGAAGTTTTATAGATTGGACAACCACTTGTCTAAAATAAAATAGGGTTTCCTGCCTGAATAGGGGGTTGGACTAGAAGACCTCTAACATCCCTTTCAACTCTGTTATTCTATTAAATTATTTACTAGCTTTATCCAGCCTACCACGGCCCTCCTCTCTGTAAATCTCCAATAGCTTGTGAAAATTATCAGGAAATGTAATTCTATAGCTTTATTTATACATTTAGTAGGAGAAAATGTTAACCAATGCTCTGATTTCTGCTCCTTGTTGTAGAGTGCAGCTGAATATAATATTATAAAAATTGTGCTATGTCATTGTTCCCTAAAATGCTGGAATTGCCATTAATTAGAGGACAATAGACTAAATTAAATGTGGAAGTAGTTTTTTATTTAAATGCTTTTTTTCATTAATCCTAACAGCTTTTAAAATAGTTCATAATGATTCAAGATGGGAATTTGCAGTATATACTATTAAATGTATTAATAAGATTATCTTTCAGTATTTTCACGGTAAATCCAGATAAGACTGGAAAAAAAATTGGGAACTTATTGCTTGAAAAGGAATGTGGATTTTTTTTAAAAAAAAATCATGTGTGACTTATGGCAATGTAGGGATATTAAATATCCCTGATGATTTTGTCCTCCTTTCACCAGCACAATCTGCCACCTTTCAGTTGCCTATTCTGGTTGTTTAGGATAATTTCTTGTATAGGATCACTAGCTGATGACCTGGCCTTGCTCGGGTTCACTTTATCCCCCTTCTCTTCATAATGCCAATTTGCATACATTGCTCCTATTGCTGGAGAGCTTCATGCCTCAGTAGAGCTGAGCTTGGTATTAAAAAGTGAGGGGGTCCCTTTTGTCCTCTTTTTTTAGTCGAAATAGGGGGCAAAGAATTTTGGGACCCCTCCAGTGCTAATTTTGCAAGACTAACAAAGGTTTGTGTGAAATTTTGGGCAGATTGGTGTAGAACTGAATTTTTGTATAGAGCACATACAAACCCACAGCTCTCTTTTATATATATATATATAGATTCCAAATAGTAAAAGATGCTCGTGAAGAAGCAATTCACAATATGCAAATAACACTCCATTTTTGCTTGATGGACAGCCCTATTGCAGCATGTAAAGTGATGCATTAAATGCTCTTAGTAACTTTAAGAAATTATGAAAAATGTTCTTTTTATAAAGGCCTCACTATTGCCAGGAAAAGAGACATTGAAAAGACCCAGTGCTGATTAGTGTGGATGACCATAGCCCATTAAAATCTTTCATAGTCCTTGACTTTTGCTTTACAATCTCTGAGGCTCTTCAGTCTAAGCATATTAAAATAGTTGATATGCTCTTGGTGTTCTGGGAAACTCAGGCTGACATTTAGAGGCTGCTGGGGCCCATTCTATTAATATCTGAACTAATTAAAATCAATTCATAATTGTATAAACTCATTCATGGCATTCTAGTAAGCCTTGGAGCTATACATGCTGAATGTTATTATGTTATATAGGGAAACAGTTCAGTATATAAGAATATAATTTTCCTTCTTTCCTTACTCATTGCTGCCACAGTTCTTATAAAATGAACGTTGCTACTAGTTTTGAGATGAAAACTGACACTTCAAGATGATACGAAAGAAATATATTGGAGTTACTTGCTTTTTTTATAAGATTTTAGTGGATGGGAACGCTTGTTTGGAAGTCAGGAAAATTTATAATGGGAAGCAGGTAAGAACTATCTTCACTGAGAACTTTCAGTAAACATCTTTTGAAATAATCTCATGGATTATGTGCATAAAACATAACAAATACTCCAAGAATCAATCTATAATTTTTCAATCAAGCCACACAATTATAAACATTAAATGGGGTGGAATGGGCGGGGTGCTGGTAGAGAGACAAAAAGAGCTACCATCATAGTTGTTGTTAGTTGTGAAGTCGTGTCCGACCCATCGCAGACAACGTTCCTCCAGGCCTTCCTGTCCTCTACCATCCCCCGGAGTCCATTTAAGCTCACACCGACTGCTTCACTGACTCCATCCAGCCACCTCATTCTCTGTTATCCTCTTCTTCCTTTGCCCTCAGTCTTTCCCAGCATTAGGCTGTTCTCCAGGCTCTTCTCATTTGGTGGCCAAAGTATTTAAGTTTCATTATTATTATTGTTTATTAAATTTATACCCCGCCTCTCTTCCCCAATCTTCAGGATCTGGCCTTCTAAAGAGCAGTCAGGGTTGATCTCCTCTAGGACTGACCCGTTCAATCGCCTTGCAGTCCATGGGACTCGCAAGAGTCTGCTCCAGCACCATAGCTCATAGTTCTTTTTCAATATGTCACTGCAAATAGTGAAGCTGTATGAATCATGTCTACCATGGGGCTGCCACATAACTTCAAGCTGCATATTTAATGCTAGTACAATCTTGACTAAGCATATATTAAGCTGTAAAATAATCTTCGCGCACACATTAAAAATATAAATGAGAAGAATCTTTTCAATAGGAATACATGGCCATACAATATCCAATCAGTGCATTTGAGTTTTTTTTTTTTATATATTTACTGTAAACAGAAAATTAAGACGTGAGTGACCCCGATCAGAGCTTCCCAGTCCAGGAAATGGACATACTGTAATTGTCACACAAAATGGATTTGTGCAAATCCCCTCCTCCTCCCCATAGTTGCCACCAGCTCCTCCTCCTCCTTAAATAGTGAAGGTTAGAATAACGTCTGAACCACATCCCCAACTACTTATATGTATATTTTGCTGGTGGAAATAGGTTTCATTGGAGGCAATGGGGCAAACACTGTGCTTCACGGAAATTTTATTGAACATTTATTGAGATACTAAATGATATAAAATTTATTGAGATATTAAATATTAAACCAGCAAGTCTAGAACCTCTTATAGTATCTGCCCATATTGGAAGAGCACTTCCCCAATTTTCAGTTCAACACTTCAAGAAATTTCTCTTTGAAGTAGCTATTCAATGTGGCTACTGACTCATGCATAGCTTCGATAGCTATGTATTTTTAGTGGGGAGTGGGAGTGATTAATGAGCTCTTTATACTTACCAAATGCCCCAGGAGAATGTAGACTAACATTTCATTTGCATGACATGGAGTCAGAAATAAATTCTTTGTTTTGTAATCAAAGAAGTCTTGAGTCCCAGGTGATGTTAAGCAGCTGATAGAACCTAAAGGATGACGAGAGAGAAAGTGGGGAAAGAAAAAACATCTTCTCTGAGCACTTTTATCTCCCTTCTCCATTCATTAAGGAATTTGGAAGTGGCCCAGATTATACAGACTATCCTTCTAAAAAGAATCAAGCCAGCTGTTTGCTTTAATGGGGCCCCCAGGGAAGTTGACTTGAATTTAGGAAGAAAAATACTGACATTATATTTAGACTGATGATATATTTAGATACCCCATATCACCTAAGAAATTTCTTAGGTGATATGGGGTATATATTAGGTGATTTGGGGTATATATCAGTCGGACCTCAGTTCTTCAGTTTCATGGCTCTATTTTGTTTTTGAAGTTAGATATTCTAGAGGAAGGGTGTCAAACTCAATTTCATTGAGGGCTGCATCAGGGTTGTGTTTGACCTTGGGAGGGTGGGGGAGGGCGTGGCCAGGGTGCGCATGGCCAGCTTGATGTCACTCGTGTCTGGGGTGCCTATGGTGGCCCGAGTGCTCTGCTAGCGAAAAAGGGTTCCCAAGCTCCGTTTTCAGCTGCAATGGCCTCCTGCAACTCTCTGTCAGTGAAACAGAGCTCAGGAAGACCGCCCGTGGCCCTTCTGAGCTCTGTTTTCACTGGCAGAGGCCAGTCCTTCACTGGTTCCAGGGCAGCCCCGTAGGCCAAATCTAAGCACCCTGTGGCCCGGATCCAGCCCAAGGCATTGAGTTTGACACCCCTGTTCTATAACTTTATAGACTTTACTAGATAATAATAGTAATAGATAGTGTCATCTCTGCCAATGGAAGAAAATATAATTTGATAGCTAGAGTAAACTCTATTGTCTATAAATTATAGTCTAAGATATGAATAATGCCTAATGAGCCCTGAGAATATACATGCATGCCTACATATATGCATACATATTGGAATACACACGTGCATTATTATACATAATATTCTAATATTATAAAGGTAAGGTTCCCCTTGCACTATACATACATACAAACGTGTCTTTTTAAAACACCAATACAATTTTTATAGGAACTAAGTTGATGAATCGTAATATTTATAAATAGGCTTCTGCTTGATACTTCATGACACCAAACAATATCTGGTAAAAGGAGATCTATATGACCAAAGGGAGATCCTCATGAAATCTATCTTGAACTCTTGGAGAGTGGGATATAAACACAAGAAATACAATGAAAAACTGGCATGCCGAGAAAAGTGTTACAGGATAAAGTCATGATAAATTGTAGAAATAATACATATTTATTCAGATTCAAAAGAGGAAGGTACAGTTAGTGAGTATTCTAAAGTGAAATGGGAAGAGAATAAATGAACTCATTGAAGTAACAGTTTGCAAAATATCAGAGGCAAGATATAAAAACAAAACCACATCTATACAGCTGATCATTTGGAGAGAGAAAATTGCTCAGTTAAACAGATGTCTTTTCCTTTCTCAGCTTGGCTGACATAAATCACAGATGTCCATTAGCCAAAAGAAGTGTCTGAACATTTTATGCTTATGACAGAAAATAAGAACTGCACTGTTACGCTTCAGATTTTTCTGTCTGTTGTCGTTTTTCCACAAAGAAAAAGACTACCTTTAAAATAATCTGGGACAATTTCTGAAAGTTTAGTCTATTTCAACACTTTTATGGCAAATCCTCCTCCTCTTCCTCCTCCTCCATAATTGGCTTCTAGTTTTGCCATGGTATAGACATCTTTATTATTATTTTTTCTGATGAAGCAGTATTTCCCACTGAGATGCCTTTGACAGCCCCGCTGAATTGTTAAATTAGATACGACTTGAGGTGACTTGTAAAAACAAAATATGTGGCGAGGAAAGAATAGGCATTCCAATATACACTATGTAAATATTTTCCATTCAGAACTAGAAGAAAAATTACCCAATCAAACTCAAGTCCCGAAATAATTGACCCCATATTGTACTCAAGTGGCCAAAAAGTACAGAATGTGGTTATTATTCATCACTTGTAAAGCACTCTAGGATTAGTTAATGGAATGGAATGGGTACAGCAGAGCAGAGCATATTTTATTTGGCCAAGTGTGATTAGACTTACAAGGAATTGTGTCTACACTGTAGAGGCTCTTAGTGTACATGCAAAACAACAGAGTAATAATGATGAAAATAATACCAGTAACAGGAGGTATTAGATAAAATGAAAAGGATAATATAGCTGTAAAACCGCCTCAGGTTCCCCTGACCGGGGAAATGAGGTGGGGTATAAATCTAATAAAATAAAATAAATAAATAAAAAGTAAAACGTGAATAAATATACTTAGACATAAGACCGTGGGAATTAGGTGTTCAGCACAAGAAAAAAAACCTATCTCTGTATCTAGTTGTTTTGGCATGCAAAGCCCTGTAGTGGCATCCCAAGGGAAGGAGTTGAAACAGTTTATGTGAGGGGGTCTGTAGATACATTTTCAGCCCTACTTCAGCCCTACAGGGGTGTCCAAACCTTTTGCAAGGAGGGGCAGATTTGGTGAGGTGAAAATGTGTGGGGGCCGGCCATTCAGCCTGATGTTCTTTGAACCATTAACATTAAATGCAAATGAACAGGGGACAGCTGCGGGAACCACTGTGCAGTGAAGGGGGAAATGTGTGCCTGTGGGAGAAGAGGCTGCGGGCTGCTCAAAATTTGAAAATGGGCCGCAAATGGCCCCCGGGCCGGACTTTGGACATGTCTGCCATAGACAGTTCCTCTATGGAAGATGGGTTGCAGTTGTTTTCTTCTGCAGCCCTAACTATCTGTACGTATCCTGTACCAAACCATACAGTTATAGAAATACAAATAACAGACCCAGTAATTCCTCTGTAGAACTATATCAGCAGGTCCAGGGGCAATCTGAATTTTCTGAGTTGACTCAGGAAGAACATTCTTTTTTTGTGTGCCTTTTTAATGATGGCACAACATTAAGCACGAACATCCTTACAATAGATAGAAACATACTTATTGTCTTTCATTCCCCCATCAAGACCTGACCAGTTTCAAGTTTCAACATTGCCAGTGAGTCATCAGACTTCTGGCTCCAAAACCACAGTTGGCTTTGGAGCCAGACAAACCACAGCCAGAACGAGATTGTTGCTTTTGATGGCAGATGGTTGCAGCCTTGGCAGAGCCAGTGAAGCATTAGAAGATAAATCTATGTATTATGCAATCTGTCCTGCACATATTTGGTCAGTTTGGTCTAGTAGTGAAGGAACTAGGCTAGAAACCAGGAGACTGAGTCCTGGTCCCACCTTAGGCAAGGAAGCCAGCTGGCTGACCTTGGTCCAGTCACTCTCTCAACCCAACCCACCTCACAATGGTTTTGTTGTGGGGAAATAGGAGGAGGAAGAAGTACTGTATATATGCATCTTCACTGCCTTGAGTCACTTATAAGACACTAGCTTTTTACCCGGCTTTGCCCGGGTGTGCTCCAGCAATCCCTACCCAGCCAATCAGGCGACTTACCTCCCAGCAGCAAGAAGGGAGGCTTCAGGCAGGGAGCGGCCATGTTTTTCTTGCCTTGAGGATTGTAGTGCACATGTGCAGTAGCTGCTCTCTGGCGCCTCTTGTGGAGCAGCAGAGAAAATTCCTGCTTTGCTGGTCGGTGTAGGTGGGGATGGGTAGGCAGTTCAAGTGCATTTCTAGGGGGCTTAGAGGCGTGGGGGGCATGTCTGGACCCCCCCCCCCCCAGTGCTCGTCTCCAGAGTGTAAGGGATCTGCTTGGCAAGTTTGGGGAAGATTGGTGCAGGCACGGAAGAGCCTATTGAGGACATATCCACAAGACCACACTTCTCTTTTATATATATAAATAATATAATAAAGGATAGATAGGTGACAGACGGACAGATAGATGATAGATAGAAGAAAGTGAAGAAAAGAAAAGAAATAGCATTTCATCATTAGCTATACTGGAAACTGTTTTTCCCTGAATGCGATTGAAATAAGATTAGTTTTCTTTATGCTTTTCATTCAAAACTTCAAGATACGAAAAGAACCAAAACTAGTCTTTTGCAGGAAGAGAAGTGAGATAATTATTTTGTACTTCCTGTTCAAAAACAATATCAATTCCAAATAAGAAATTAAGTTAGAGGTTTAATTTCATTTTGAGATGCATTTCTTTCAGTGCTTTCAGTTTTGCTTCTTCAGATTAGTATTGCTAATAGGAAAAATCTTAAAATCGACAGAAAACAGAGATATGAAGAAATCATGTACATCTCCCTTCCTTGCTTTTTGTTCCATCCATTGCTGCTTTTGTGTGGTGGACCAGCTCTGGAATATTGGCCCAAGAATCTAATCAGCACTGTTTTGAATAGATACATAAAGCAACAATAACTGGAGTTTTATTCTAATGTTTAAAGGTAATAGTAATTCATATACAGTATGTATTCATCAAACTAGTGATGCCTACTACGTTCCATATTCCTTCTCTAATTTTGTCTTTGAATTTTCTTTTCCTTTATGGCAACATCAACAACTAAGTAGAATTCTAAGTAGTAGAATTTTGAATGCCAGTTAACTTTCACACTTTGGGTAATCCTGCTGGGGTTATATTACTCTTAGCACACGTTTCCAATGTTTTTGCTCATCCCTCCCTGGAGCCCTACTTCCCCCATCATGATGAGGCAACACAGCAGGATTTGGGGGTGAGTAAGGACTATTCTTATAAAGGCTTTAGATCTTTGCTCTTGGAAGAAGGTGTAAAACAGTTGTATTTTCTCACTTTTATTATTTGATTTTTAATGTTGAGAGCACAGGATTTAGCAGGCTAATTGTTTGCAGAGGACATGTTGGTATACAGTTGCTGGAATTGGGTATGTCTAGTTTAATGAAAAGAAGGACTAGGGGTGACAGGATAGCAGTGTTCCTATATCTCGGGGTTGCCACAAAGAAGAGGGAGTCAGACTATTCTCCAAAGCACCTGCGGGCAGGACAAGAAGCGATGGATGGAAGCTAATCAAGGAGAGAAGCAACCTAGAACTAAGAAGAAATTTCCTGACAGTTAGAACAATTGATCAGTGGAACAACTTGCATCCAGAAATTGTGAATACTCCCACATTGGAAGTTTTAAAGAAGAGATTGGATTACCATTTGTCTGAAATGGTGCACAATTTTGCAGTCACTTCCTCTTTTTTTTAACTCAGGAAACGTACTGCCTTAAGAAAGTTTTAGTTTCCAAGATTTTACAGTTTTTCTATTCTTTCTTAGGTTATTTAATGGCAAGTTTTACTTGTTAGAATTAGTTCTCACTTTTATCTTACAATAATTTGTTTGACCCACTTTATAAATGTAAGGAAGGGTTTAACATTCCAATTACTTAGGTTAATATGTAATTTTCCCTCCTAACATGTTAGCTGCTAGGAATTGCTCCTATTCAGCAGTTATGGAGACATTTTTTAAGCAAGTCAAATAACTGCAAAATTAGCAAGATTGTGGTTATCGTTTGCTAAAACATACAGAATGGTAGTATCTTTAGTTAATACCTTTCAACAAGCAGCCTTCGGAGTCCCCTCTAGTACTAGAGGATTGAACATAATAATGGATAAAATAATGTTAAAATGACACTTCATTAAAAGGGCCTGCTATTTTATGAAGAAATGGAGAATTCTGAGAAGCATATCAAAGCAATTTTTCTGAATAAACTGTTATTTATGTATGACAGTCCTTTTTGCTAAACTGAAGTCTATAGAAATGGAACAC
>JANHGC010003399.1:50935-67091 GCA_027560395.1 Boaedon fuliginosus
GGTGCTTTGGAAAATAGCTTGACCCCTTCCTCTCTGTGGCAGCCCCTCAAATATTGGAACACTGCTACCATGTCTCCCCTGGTCCTTCTCTTCACTAGGCTAGCCATGCCCAGTTCCTGCAACTGTTCATTATATGTTTTAGCCTCCAGTCCCCTAATCATCTTGGTTGCTCTTCTCTGTACTCTTTCTAGAGTCTCACCTTCCCTAGGGCTACTTATGATCTATATTTGAAATTTTGACAGCTGTCCCTCCCCCCCATGGTCATCTGATCACATTTTGGGCATTCAGGATCCAGCCTGCATTTACTTCTGTTTGTAGCTTCTTTTACAATATATATATATTTTGCCATCAAACAGTGTTTACTTCCAGTTGCCAGCAAACAATATCCATTGTAGACAATGGATTTGCTTAATGAATGCCATGTTCACTTAACAATTGCCACAAAAGAGTTCATAAAATCAGGCATGATCACATGATATCCTTAACAACTGGCATGACTTACGGTTATAATTCTGGACTCAATTGTGGTCATAGGTCAATTGAAATTATGAATCTCAAATGATCAGTAAAAAGCTCTTATTAAAGATCAAGAGCATATCAAAAATTTTCTTGGCTTGTGCCTCATATTTTTACCTGTTTAAACTCAGGTTAACTGTGTTCTCTTTAAGGAAGCAATGGGATGGAATGGGATAGTTTCCACCCAGTAAATGAGCACAAACTATGACCAAGTAATCTGTTTAAATAACTATGTTTGTGCTAAACCCAATTCTTAAACATGCTGTAAAGTAATCACGCTTTTCAGGGAATTCTGGAGTTATAGTCCAACACACCTGGAGGCAGCAGTTTGTCTTCTGTAACTTAAATAAAACAATTTTCCTGTCCAACACTAATCCTCTGAGTTTGGAAGGCCATATCTTTAGCTTTATGGGAAGATAGAGTTTAATATAACGGTTTGCATGTCCCATAGAGAGGAATGCTGGGAGCAACCTTACCTCTTATTTCAAATGAGAAGAATATGCAATCCAATTGTTGATTCACTTCTGAGAGCAAAACATACTGGGCTGGCCTTGGGCCATCCTTGTCAGGAGTAGTTGAGGTATGAACAATGCTGTTTGTTAAGTTGAGTTATATTATTGAGAAGACTTTATATGCTGAACTTCTAAGCAAGCAAGTTGGAACAGGAGCAAATATTATTTTTGAGTGATATGTTAAACAAACAAAAAACAATACAAATTAGATGTCAGTAATTACAATTAGCATTATTATCTCATCAAGATGAAATGAGAAGTCACATGATAAAACAGATCTAGGCTTCAGTTTGTTACCATTTTGTCCAGAAAGTGAAAAATCCATTCACTATTTTGTTAGCATTCATGCTGATCCATTAGATTCTTGGCTGCAAAATACTTTAATTAATGTAATCTTTAAAGCTTCTGGGTCTTGCAAGGACTTTACTAAAAATGATGAAATAAAACATGCTAGAACCTGCATTAAACTCCAAAACAATGTTAACTCATAAATATTCCTCAGACAATGTCAACCTAGATCAGGGATGTCAAACTGACGTCATCACAGCAGCTTCACGTGATGTATTGGGACTTTTTTTGCCTTCACTAAACCGGGCATGGGTGTGTCCAGCACATGATGCATCCGGCCCGCGGGCTGGGAGTTTGACAGCCCTGACCTAGATAGACTATTACTGACTTTTATTGATGAACAGGTAAGGCAACAGGACTAACTAGGGCAGAATTCTCTCTCTCTCTCTCTCTCTCTCTCTCTCTCTCTCGCTCTCTCTCTCTCTCTCTCTCTCTCTCTCTCTCTCTCTCTCTCTCTCTCTCTCTCTCTCTCTCTGTGTGTGTGTACATGCATGCACATGAATGTAAGGATTTAGATTAGCATGGCCGCATTCATTTGGAATTCTGGCTGTTAAAATACCTAACATAACTAAATGCCCTTAGATTGGGAAGACGAGTATAAAAAATCAAAATACATTTGCTCTTTCTTTTCCCAAATCACTTGATTTCAACAATGACTATCATACTTAAAGCTGAATAATAATGTATATTAAATACACTAATAGTATATTAAAAAGGCTGGAGAGGCAAAAACTTTAGCAAATGAAACTATCCCTAGCAATGGGCAGCTTCTGACATTTTCTTGAAACTCACCACAAAGAAGACTTTATTAAAAATAATTTTTAGTCTTTCAAAGTTCTAAAGCTCATACCAGATGTCAGTAGATCAGACTGGGCTTTAGGTCACCAAAATTCAACTTTTAGGCTCATTTTACAAAGAGCAAAATAAACATTCAGGCAGGCCTTCATCCCAATTAGAAGTTTCTGAAATTGATATTCCTTTCAAATAGGAAATTACTTCCTACCCATTCCTTTTCTGTTTACCTAAAGAACCACAAACTTTCTTTTATGAAACAATATAACAATTTTCCTGTATTTTCAGCCAATGGGTATCTTAAATGACAGAAGGTAAGAAAGCACCTCCAGACACCTTCGCAGTGAACCTAACTAGAGAAAATGGCACTTTTCATTCACTGCTGGCAGAACAATGAAATCTACAATTGTGCAATTTGGATTAAAGTCTAAATTTAGCACACCTATCTATTCAACTAAATACGGTTTTGTCATGAATTCAGTAAGAAAATGGTAATGGTAGTACACTGGAAAATGTCTCAATCTGTACAGTACTTTAGTCCACAAGTTAGGAGGAAAAACTATTCTTACCATGTGTGATACAAAAATATTCTGAAAGAATGTCTAAATGCTTTAAGCAAAGTGTTTTGCCTCATTTTGTAGACCTACAATAACTATGTTTTAGTGTAATTACAATTTACATATATATTCCCCAATACTGGCCCTATCATATAGCCAGATGTTTTAATGCATCACCACTAATGTTTGTGAACCAGATACATGAACCAGAGTGCTTCCTCTGCTCACCCACATTTCAAAATCAGTATTGTATGTGAATTGCCCCACTACTATGATTTGTAGCCCAAAACTGTTTAACAATTTGTTGAGCCAGTGTACTACCAAGGTTTGAATAAGTTTTACAGTGAGAAAATTGCAAAACACCTAGAAGATAACCACATCAATCAATTTTACACAGATGTATTGCATTGCATTATATTGCATTGCATTGCATTGTATTGCAAAGTTCCTTAATTTTCTGGCTTTGTGGGCCAGTGGAGAGAGAAAGGGGATGGTTCCGCATGAGAGGCAGGCAAGTGCATGTGCATGTGCAGCTCCATTTGCACAAGCAGCAGGCATGCGTACCTGCCACTCATGCAAATGGAGCATGCACACACACTTTCAGCCACTCTTCAGGCTCACACGCTAGTTCTGCGGTCCCGTTCCAAAAGGCTCAAGGCCCTGTAGTGGACTGCAGCCTGGGGATTGGGGACCTTTATTTGTATTTGTATTTGTATTTGTATTTGTATTTGTATTTGTATTTGTATTTGTATTTGTATTTGTATTTGTATTTGTATTGAATTGTATTTGTATTGTATTGTGTTTGTATTATATTGTATTGTATTTGTATTTTAATGTATTGTATTATATATCTTCAACAAATACAACTGGTACTGGGGATTACAAATGGAAGTCGATATTCAATCCCATAACATTCTTTGACTAAGGCAAGGTAAAGGCATAATAGATGACTTATCTGAAAACACCCCAAGATTGTTTATTTATTGGTTTCATGTACCACTTTTTATTCAAATGCTCAAATGTAGGAGAAACAATACTTCCTTCTCCCCTTTTTTTTTCTACCTATGCGATTGCTTGAGTTGAAAGAAAATGACTGGCAGAAAATCACCCAGCTGAAGATCCAGGCCCAACACTTTTAATTGCTGCACTATGCTTGTTGATACTTTTTACAGATTTTATTTCCTTTTGCCCTAAGCTAACATCTAAAAATGTAGAACAAAAACATGCAATTGAAATTGTAATTTCCTCCCTGACATAAATAGCAATATTTAGAATGGAATGCTCTAGGAAAGGGAATGAATTCTAACAGGTATAAAGAATCAAGTTTAACTTACTTTGTATAAATGCCAGTGATTCCTCTTTTCCTCTATGTCTCTTACTTAAAGGGGAAAAAATAAACATGATTAACAATCACACATTTAACATTCTATAATTCCATTTTCCAATGTTGTGAAACCATCATGAGAATCATCATGAGTTACTGCATATACCAATAACTTGCTTTCTAGGGGAAGAAGGCACAAACAAAAGAGAATTACACTTCTGGAAAACTAGAGCTTATTATGCCATATGATTTCTCAGATGACTCTAATGCAGTGTTCCTTAACCTTGGCCACTTTCAGATGTGTGGACTTCAACTGCCAGGCTGCCTAAGGAATTCTCAGGAATTCTGGGAGCCGAAGTCCATACAGGTGAATCCCAGAGTTCCTTAGCCAGCCAGGCAGTTGAGGTCCACATACCTGAAAGTAGCCACGGTTGAGATTTCAGTAGGTAGGACAGTAGCATGTCCCATAAGGAAAACATTGCAGGTAGCAGGGGCAAGTTTAAACATGTTTTCCCTTTGCTTTGTTTTTGGAAGCCGTGTGTGTGTTTAACATGCTTAATGACATGTTTATTCATTCTGAAATATTGTGCACCAGTTTTATTTCCAAATGAAATATAGTAAAATATATCCCCTTCTGTATTTGGTACTTTGCTATTCAATTTTGGTCACACAGAGATATTTATTTAAATTTACTGTAGATTTTTAAGACCACCCAACTTAATCAACAGTGGCTTTTATCTAACCAACATTCAAGGTACCTTACAGCAAATTAGAAATGCAAATTATGACTTTAGAATCAGCACAATACAGTAAAAATCAAGGCAATTTAAAATCAGTATTGAATTTGATTAAAATTGAATTTGATGAACAATTAGAAGTTTGATGAAAGATGGGGTTTTTTCCAATTTCCTATCGGGAAAATAGGGTCTGATGCGCCTCCTTGGGCTGTGCCCTTCAGAATAATGTTCCCCTTGTTGGCCCTGATCCTGCCTATCTTTAGAAAGATATTAAAAATCTGTTTTTTCTCCTCAGGCATTGGGTCTGGGAATGGTATGACTCGTTGGAAACACTCCCCCCGCCCCAGCACTTTATGTGTTTGCATGTTGTTCTGGGTTTTGTTTTTATGCATTGTTCTCTTATGCAGTTTTTATTAGCTTGTAATTGTTATGCCTCCCTGAGTCATGACTTGATGAGGAGGCTAAATGAATAAATCTAAAAACAAATAAATTCCATAGTCTGAAGAAGCTCCTCTCCTATCTTCAAAGTAGATGTCAGAGTCTCCCCAATTGATCTTGAGGAAGGAGGCTGGACTGTTAAAAGAAGATACAAAGATGTCCTATAGGTCATGGATTATTCATGCTTAGTCTAATGAAGGAATAAGCTTTCCGCTATAGCTTGCCCTACAGTGTTTGACTGGAAGAAGGAACAACCCAGGAAACAGGGGAAATGGTTGCAGGACTCCATACATGGAGCAAAATGTATTGATCTAGCTATTTACTCTCCTCCTTTACCAGTAGGAATGAGAACATTATTTCATTCTGTTTAATAACACCTATTCCTATTTGCCAAAGTAATTTTTTTTCCGTTGTCATTTTTGTCATTCACATTTCATTTTGTCACTCTTTTTGCATCCTTTCTTTAATTATTCTATTCCACCATTTCTTTGATATTAGTGTAACTCTTGTTCTGCAGCAAGTTGCCCCTTGGTGTGTTGGCTGTGGCAAGTTGTCCCACAGCCAGTTGGCCGCAGTGGGTTGACAATGGCGACTTGGCTAGGGTGAATGCTGTCATTTACTTATGGAATGGCTATGCAACTTCTTTAACATGTACGTGAAGATAAATGGAAAAATGCTGCTGCTATTCCCCTACATAAAATTCTAGGTAACAAGAATGAGGCTAGGAGCTGTGGTGGTGCAGTGGTTAGAATGTAGTATTGCAGGCTACTTCTGCTGACTACCAGGAGTTTGAATCTGACTTGCTCAAGGTTGACTCAGCCTTCCATCCTTCTGAGATTGGTAAAATGAGGACCCAGATTGTTGGGGGCAATATGCTGACATTGTAAACTGCTTGGAGAGGGATATAAAGCACTATAAAGTAGTATAACAAGCCTTCCGCCGGTCTGTTAAGACCTGGCTGTGTCAGCGGGCTTGGGACCATTGACCCCCCCCCCGTATGAATATATTAGTATGTGCCTTGTTTCCATGTTGTATATTTTGATGTGTTTTTATATTAATGCATGTTTTTAGATGTTTTTATTGTGATTTTAGATTTTTATTATTTGTATTTTATGGTTGTGAGCTGCCCAGAGTCCTATGGGAGTTGGGCGGTATACAAGTTTAATAAATAATAATAATAATATAAGTCTAAATGCTATTGCTATGAACAAGAAGGGTGTATAACAGAATTCTGATCCAAAGGGTATGAGAAAGGGAAATAAGCAAAATTTCAGTACCACAGAATTACTTTATGCTGGATTGGGAATAGGCAGAGAAGATTTTTGCTGCTCATTGGGACACTGAGGAATATATAAATGTGAGAAATGAAAAATGTTACTTATTTGTTGATTGTCACACTTCCTCTTTTTTGACTCTTATAATAAAGTCAATAGGTTTGAACTATGAAATGTTTTATATGAATATGGAGTTGAAGCTTAGTTGCTGAATACAATAAGAAAAATATTGGATGAATTAAATCATGCATGTTCAGTACTGAGTTGGGAATTAACAAGAATGTGTAATGACATGGTCCCTTTATTGTTTAATGTAGACAATTGTATAAGGAATGATTATGATGACGCTAGAGATGTTATTCACAGGGATGTATGTTTGTTTGCAGATAATATTATTGTCTGGAAACCATATAATTTGCAACAAACATTAGATAGAGTGAATAATTCAAAAAGGCTTATGGATTTACCTGCCTCGAGTTCCCCTTGACTGGGGAAATGAGGCGGGGTATAAATCTAAACAAATAAATAAAATAAATTTTAACATTAATGTACCAAAGGCTAACCTATGTTTAACTGGGGAAATAGAGTAAAGAATAGTAAATGCTATACAAATGGTAAAACATTAGAACAAGTACAGAAATTTGTATTATTTGGTAGAATGTTTATGAAAGATTGGAAGTAGATACAGAAATTTTAAGATGTGCAAATGACTGTGTATAAGAATGTACTCATTTTTATATGGAAATGGCATTTGGTTGTAACAGGAAGACATCAACTAAATTATGGGAATATTATGGGAATAGGCTGCTTAAGAAGTGATCAAGAAAGAAATGGTATTGAATGAATATGGATTGAAAACAATAAGAAAGAAGTGTATTGAAGTTATTTGATCAGGGTGTGTGTGGATGAATGAAGAATGAATTTCAACACAAATATATAAAGAAAGATTGAAAGGTTTAAGATGAAGGAGAGGACTGAGGAAGTTGTGGTGGGCAGAGATGAATCTTCAAAAAGAGAATTATAAATTGATGCAGGACCAAGCAGAAGAATGGAATAATAAAAAACAATGAGGAATCAAATTTTACAAATTAATGCATTATTTTTGCAAGTTACTTCTACTTTCAGAGGAAACTAACCTTTGTGTAATTGTGAGTAGTTTGACTTGCCCCTCCCGTTGCAGGGATCTCTTTTGTGACCTTCGTGGAAAATGCTGACCAAATGGCGCAAAGACCAAAGAGATATAGAATGATCAACTTATGTTACCAAACCAAGGAAAAGAGGTGTTAAAAATGGGTAAGGCTGAGAGTTTATCAACTGGCCACAAATAAATAGCTTTCAAGAGGTGTCCTATCAGCCAGCTATATCAGCAAACAATTACAGATAGTAAACATCTACATGAGTTGGCAGCAAACATTGCAAATATCTATTTTCTGATGTTAGGCTTGTTACCTTTTGCTAAGTTGGCTTTTGTTGCATAGTCATGTGCAGATCACACTTTAGGGTACTATGTGCCATAGGATGATAAAATGACTCTACTTAGCCCTATTAAGGAAATACCTAAAATGCAAACCTAATGGACAAAGGAAATAAAATCTATAGATATTAGGATTTGGACAAATGGCTATTGATGAGAAAGATGTAGAATAGATAGTATTGTGGATTTGGGATTTCCCCCCCTCATGTTCAAAATATAATTTCAAAAAGCAAATATAAGATAAAAGGAAAAACACGCATCAGTTACATAGTAGATCAAAAGCCTAGTGCAATGTATTAATTATTACATTTCTTCCTCCTTCTTTAGAATTTAGATATGCATTTCTATTTTGGGATGACCTCTCAACTCAGGAGTGGTACTGCCAATGGAAGAGGAAGGAAGCCCATTTTTGTTAATGTCAGCCTCACATGTAGTCTCCTACAGTATAAAAATCTACTGCAAAGGATTGAAAAGCACTCCAATAACTAAGCAGAAGGGCTTCAGGGAGAAATGAGAATTACTTTTTCTGCTCTATTAAAGTCTGTTCCACTTTACTTTTTTTATTGACAGAAGATAAAATATTAAATTCAACCTATAATCATCTTTGTACCATTTTTACATTATATATTTAAGGCAGCACAAAAATTATTTGATGAACATAAGAATCAAATAGTATCATGTAACTATAATTAGGAAAGAACAGAAGAAAAGGCCAGATAGGATCATTTCTCCAGGTAAGAAATGGCAGCAATTAGGGAATACTAAGCATTCCAAATATCCATTCCTATATATCTGAATCTGTATCTTGATGTCCCATTCAACTTTGAAGCCCCTATCTATTTAGAGTTTGAGATTCAGAAATGTGTTTTACAATGAAGTCAGCATGGTGTGCTCTTCCCTGTTTTTGCTTATTTGTTTGTTATATAGCTCTCACTTAATTTTTCAAGAATTGAAAATGGCAATGGTCTAATTCTTTGCACTCATTGTTGCATGAATTGAAAATACTTCAACTGTATTTATTTTTTCCTTGAATTATGAATTTTGTTTCATAGCATTGCTTATTGGTTTAGTTGCTGATAACTTGAAGATCACAGCATATATAATTATATAAATTTAATAGGTATTCAGATATTCCTTTTTAACAATTGTTCCCTGAATTCATAGATATTTTCTGTATCTTTATGAAATCTTTCTAGCTGTGTGAGTGCTGTGTTATGTAAAACAACCCAGATCTCCTTCAGCTAGTCTTCCAGGCCAAGGCCTTCAATTGATTTTCATTTATTTTGCTAAGCAAATATTTGTGATTGTGATTCATCAGGATACATTCATAAACTCCCAACTCACTATCTAGAAGAGGGACTAGCAGTGATGAAGTTGGCCATTTGGCTGATAGAGAAAAGCTTAGCAGGATATCGGTTGCATTGTTCCCTTTCCGCTCCACCTGTGGAGAGGCCTGTGGGCAGGATTTGATTGGCTAGCTCTTGATGGTAGCTATCATAAGGTTAAAAAAACAAGGGTAAAGGGAAAGAGTAGGACACATAGATATAGCCACTGGCCCTGCCCCTCTTTTGCAACAATTTTAGATGCTTCAGGCCAGTGTTTCCATTGCTGACTTCCCTCAGACAAAAGCCCATTAGCCAGAAATACAGTACTTCACCTTTGCTTTCATTTTTTCCTCAGTGCCCTTTTTTTATGGCAAGGGGAGAAAAAAAGGCAAATCAGTTTGTGTTTTTGTGTGTAGAGGGCTTTGTATACTGTAAACAGTAAAATCACTTCTGGTTGCAGCTATGGAGGACAGAGAGTTGATGGTAAAATATGACATCTTGATATCAAGCGTGGTTCAGGGGATCCTTTGAAGCTGAACCAAGGTAAGGAAATCTCCCACATAGCAGATCTACAGGAAACATGAGACATCTTTATTTGAAATTTCTTCTAAATAGAATCTGGATTGAATTTCCAATAGAAACATCAAGATAAGGGGAAAAGGGGTAGCACTGACCTTTCTAGTCACATTATATGTGAATGGCTTAATGAGACACAATCACTTTTGTCATTGCTTCAGCTCCATCCACGTCGTTTCCGCCAACAAAGTACACATAAGACAATGTGGTAGCCATTCCACAAAATTGTGCACTGAGTTCCACAGAATTTTGGAACAAGAGATCTGCAACAGAATAACATTTATTGATTGATTAATTTGATTTGATTTGATTTATACCCCGCCACTCTTCCCCAATCAAGGGGAACTCGAGGAGGCTTACAAGGGATTAAAATGCAATACAATAAAAAGCATATTTAAAACAATTATATAATAATAAAATCAATAAAATCAATCACATTGACTTCCGGGTGGACTTCCAGCGTATCTGGGAGCAAAACGTGCGAGCTCCACGTATTTGCCCCAGGCCTGCTGGTCCCCAGACCCCTAATAGGAGTCCTATCCTCCCTGGAGGGGAGGTAGGCAGAGGAGTGTGGGAGCAGGGTGGAGGGTAGCACAACGCCCCCCTTGGCATCCTGTGAACTCCCACTGGAGACCGGACGAGGATGGCGCCTTAATGGTGGCCAGCAAGCACGGAACCACTCCAGGCAAGCAAGAGCAGGAGTGGAAGTGAAGAACACCAGACAAATGTGGAGTGGGGTAAGAAGAAATCAATCTTACAAATCTAGACCCCAAAAAAGAGAAATTTTTAACAAAAGGAACATTGCGAATAGTAAAGAAGTGGTGAACAAAAGGGACGCAATTGAGAAATGAGAAATTGCCGTTCCCTGTGTATTGACACTGAAAGATAACCTTTGGGAGACCATAAGCTAAAATTATAAGTTGGAGAATTATAAATTGGCCCTGGAGAAACTAGATAAAATGGACGAAATTAAAAAAATTGGAATAGATTTCAAAGCTGAAATGGATAAAATGTTTCAAGAAATGAAAACCGAGGTTGACAGACAAGTACAACAACAATTTAAACTATGTGGATCTGAGATAATGGCAGAAGCAGAGGAGACAAGAAAGGAGGAGGACAGAGAGGCAGGGAAAATGGCGACGGCTGGAAAACAACGGGGAAACGACATTCAGGAATATTTCTTGAGAAACAACAAGGGGTCTGAACTTTTAACATCTAAACAACTAAAAAGAAAAAAGGTTGACCAGGTCGGAGTACAAGAAGTTCCAAGCAGGAAACGGGAGAAGAAATCCGTGATGAGGAGAGACAAAGGGGAGAAAGAAAATAACTGAGATGGACTCCAGAAAGAACATGGAAAGGGATCTGATTTTTTAAAGTTAAAAAAAAAAGGGACTAGGGATAAAAGGTGGAATGGATCATGGATTGAGGAATTGTATTGAATAAGTTTTAAAAAGTTTTTAAAAGTAATGGATTAACTGAGTTGGTAGAATTTTAGATTTTAGAATTTAGAACATTTTTAAGCATATTAATTGATAGAAAATTGGTAATATATTCAATACAGATCCTTTTGCTTTTTTTTCTTCGTTAGTTATTAAACATGAAATGGGGAAAACTGATTGTAAAGATTGAAATTGGGGGATATATAGAGTAATTTTTCTATTTTTTTCTTGTCTTTTTTTATCTCTATCATTACTATTTCCTCTTTTTATGTAAGACTATTAAATATTATATAATGTAATGATGGAATATGGACAGAAGTTAAGAAGTTGAGAATATATTGAACCTCTGAAACATCTGACTGGATATAAGACATGCTGTTTTTAAACCTTTGAAATTTTTGAAACTTAAAAAAAAATCAATCACACATCATACAACAGTCACTCTTCCAGGGAGTCATCAATTCTACACCTGCCGGCAGAGCCAGGTCTTAGCGGCTCTGCGGAAGGCCAACAGACTAGGAATGGTTCGGATCTCCGTGGGTAGCTGGTTCCAGAGGGCCAGTGCTGCCACAGAGAAGGCCTTTGATCGGGGACCCACCAGCTGACATTATTTAGGTGACGGGACCCGTAACAGGCTGACTCTGTGGGATCTAACTGGGCGCTGGGAGGCATGAGGTGGCAGAAGGCGGTCTTGAAGGTACTCTGCTCCTAAGCCATGAAGGGCTTTAAACGTTGTCACTAGCACTTTAAATTGCACCCGGAATACTATTGGGAGCCAGTGCAGCTCGCGGAGGACAGGTGTTATATGGGTGCACCGAGGTATACCCTTTATGCTGATGGAGCAAGTTCACCTCGAGCTCAGGGATCAATTTGGAGGATATCTTTCACTAATCTTATCCATAATGATAAGACGGTACAACTACCTTCTGATCTGCATAAGTCAACATCTTGAATCTGACGACTGTGCTTTGATTTTAGTATTCAGTGCCATACACTAAATAAATTAAGTAGGTTAGTATGCAGTTTCATTAAATATTATGGAAGCTGCCAGACCTGCAGGAGAAAGAAAACCTACCTCTGTGTAGACATGTGCTGGTTTGAGGAGAAGTATTGACTAATCTTCCAGTGGTAGTGCCTGGTTGTGAAAGTCGGAGATTGAGAAAGTGCAAGAGAAAAAAGCGAGATGCCTTTGAATTATGGATCTGGAGATTGTTACTAAGAGCAAAATGGACTGCAAGAGGAACAAATCTATCAGTCTTGGAAGAGGTAAAGACTATCTGGCCTCTCAATCAGCAAGAAGTAATTCTCATTTTTTAGCCATATGATGCAAATGGATGATGCATGGTTATAAGGACAATGCAAGCAGTCTTCAACTTTTGAACCATTCATTTAGCACCTGAAGTTACGATGGTATTGAAAAAATTAATATATGATCAGTCCTTATACTTACAATCGTTGCAACCTCCTTGTGGACATGTGATCAAAATTTGGATGCTTGGCAACCAGCATGCATTTATGACTGTTGGGGCATCCCAGGATCTTATGATAACCATTTGCAACCTTCCCAGCTGACTTCTGACAAGAAAAGTAAAAGGGGGAAAATGCTTAACAACAATGTGAATCACTTTACCATGCCCCCCCCCAAAAAACGGTACCATTTAACAACCATCTTGGAACTTCCAGTCTCAATTGGAGTCATAAGTTGAAGACTACTTGTACTTGACAAGATTGAGGAAAGTAAAAGAGAGGAAAAATAATGGATAAGTTCAATGGATAGGATCAGGAGATCACTAGAACATCCTTTTTTAAAAAAACCACATCATAGGGATAGGTTGAAATGCCAGGTGTTTGTCCATACAATTGCCAAAGGAAGGGCCTCACTCAATGGCACCTGAAATCTACATTATATAATCTAACCTGTCTTTTACGTGATGAAACCACATGCCAGAGAGCACCAGATGAAACAATGTTAAATGTGCATTTCAGTTCTCAGTTTCATTACCCAATAAGATTCTTCCTAAAATATGTAAGACATTTTACTGTATGTGAAGAATACCAGAACCAGAATAATCTGAAGGGCTTTTAAAACAAATCAAAGTCCCTTTCTTAGCACTCTTCAACATGTCATCTGAAAGACAGTAACAGTCTTGGCCTGACTTGAAACAAGCCAGACACAGAGATGTAGCACTAATTAGTCATGATAGGTGTGACACACAGGAATGAGAAACACCAGGGATATCATAAGCTTACACTCCTCACAGGTGGAGTTTGTCTCTTATATTTGATGCACAATCTGGAAATATTTTAAACTTTTCTAAATCCAACTCATTTCAATGTGTGAATTAAGCATAAACATTCCACCAGCAGAATTCAAAATAAGAAGTATAATATTTAACATCATAACATCTGCATTGCAATTTCTCCAAATCTGTTTTTTAAATGTCCTCCTGTTTGTGATTCATTTGAATTTTTGATAAAGGTAGTAGAGAGTGTTGGATTCACATAATAATCTTTGACTAGTGATACTTCAAGAGAGGATTAATTCACATTGTTATCTAACTCTCATCTCCTACTGCACAAAGATCATTACAGTCATCTACTTCCCCCACTATCTTTTAATAAAAGAAATAGGTTTAAAACATGATGAACAAATCAGCCGGGATTTGTTTGTGGATGGGCTCCAAGAAGTATCAATTGTGCAGTTTTTATTTAGGAATAGATATATTCCTTGATGATGCCAAGACTTAATTCTAGACATTTTACCTGTGTATGCACATGTAAATATACAAGCTGCTTCTGGGGAAGCTACATTCATTTGGATGGGATTTATTTCATTTATTTTTAATGTTATATTATTTTTTCCCTGTCTTTATTATTTTCACAAATAAATCAAGGCAGTGAACATACCTAATACTCCTTCATTCTCCTAATTTTCCCCACAATTCATGTGAGATGAATTAAGATGAGAGAGAATAATTGGCTCAAATTCACCCATGTCTAAGGCTGGACTAGAATTCACAGTCTCCTGTTTCTAAACTGGTGCATTAACCACTAGTCTGAACTCTCAAAGTAAGGTACCTCACAGGTGGAGTGGCTTGGTATTTCCAGTCTATAGTACTTATTAAAGCTGAGATCCACTTATCACGTTGCAAATGTTGTCTGGATCTGGGGAGAAAAAACCAAAATGGTATTCATGATTTTAAACTCCCCTGAATATCAAGGACTCCTAGATATTGCCTTGTTTTTGCCTTCATTCTTGCATTTTGCAAGTCCAAAGTTTAGGCTACTGACGTCACCGCTGGCAAATACAGCTTCAGAATGCACTGGCTGGTTTAAAGGGATTAGCAAAAAGACATTCAAAGTTAATGCATCTCTATCTTTGGTTGTGTTCTTCCTAAGAGTAACACAAAGCCCTTGAGCAAAGTCCAGTATGCTGAAATGGTATATAAAACCTGGGATCTGCAGGAATTTGAGTGATGCAGATTCCATTGAAGTTAAGTCTTTGAATCTATGATATTTCTTCTACAAAGGTAAACATTGGTGGAGGAAGAAAATAAAATGTCATTAAATATATTATCCTCAAGCAACTCCTTTGGACCACACCTTGTAGGATAGAAGCTATATTAAAAAAAAAAATGCCCCCTAATAAGGGGTAATTTACAAAAGACCCCACACCTCATCTTTCCCCACACATACACCTGAAATTTACACTAGTCTGAAATTTTATTCTGCAGCCTCAGGGATTCCACCATTTCACTAAAATCTCTTTATCCTACACATATAAGCCCAGGCTTTAGAGATAAATATAATAGCTTAAGTCTTCTGGAGACTGACTCTTGAGTGTCATTGTGTCCAGTGTGTTTATTCAGCACATTGTTGGTATAAAAAACAATTAAAATATCCCCTTAATTTTCCTCTGGGGAGCTCATTCTGATTAGTGACATATTGTAATTCTCTTTCCCCAAGATGGAATAATTCTTTTAAAAGAACCACATTGCATAATCCAGCATATTCTGCATGTGGACAATATGCAAAGTACCTTTCCCTCACTTCCAGACCACCCTGCGTCCTGTAGTTGGCAGTTCATTATTAAGGCATTGAAATTTAGTAGGATTTGAAGAGCACCAAGTTGTGGAAAGCCAGTCGTGGCACAATTTGGGAATGAAACTTACAGGATCGATTTCTGGAGCATCACTGCAAATCTATTTTAAATTATTTGGTGGGTAAGTCTTTGCTTCTAATTCAAGGCACATTAATAACAAATGCCTCATTTCTGTTTTCATACCAAAGAATGACACCGATGTACTGTTTTTAGCCATTCCATTCATACAGGCATTGGCCAATGTCAGACTAAAACTTTTTCCCTAGTTCAAATTTCTCCAAGTGGGTACCTCCAGCTATGTTGGGACAACAATTTCCAGAATAGTCATGCTGGCTGAGAATTCTGGAAATGGACAACTTGTCAGGCCTGTTGTAAATTTCCCATATCTGGAGGTCACTATCTTGGAAAGATCATTCAGTCTGCACTAAATAGGAATGGCTGTTGGCCTTTGGGTGTAAAATTTGTTCTAAGTATGAATGCTGTTAGGTTGGCCACAGGCTCACTGAAATAGTGAAGAAGAAGAAAACAGAGGATAGGAACCTGCTGATCTTGTCAAACCTGTCAATGTTGTTGTGGGACATACAGGTCTGACCACCTGACAAGCATTTGGAAAATGTAATTGAAGGCTTTGCTGAGATGCCTGAAGCCTGTCTCTCTCTCTCTCTTCTTCCTTCCTTCCTTCCTTCCTTCCTTCCTTCCTTCCTTCCTTCCTTCCTTCTTTCCTTCCTTCCTTCCTTCCTTC
>JANHGC010003399.1:71221-83469 GCA_027560395.1 Boaedon fuliginosus
ATAACTGGGTATCATCAGCGTACTGATGATATCCGACCCCGTGCCGCCGAATGATCTCACCCAACGGTTTCATGTAGGGTACTATTTGGTTTACAAATCTATATATCTATAAAAGACAAGTGTTTGTTTGTATGTGCTCTATACAAACTTGCAGTTGTCCACCAATCTACTTCAAACTTGACAGATAGATAGCTAAGTGTAGTAAGATCAGCACTGTCAGGAAGGGGGCCTTTTTGCCTCCTTTTTTAAGGTGCAAAGAGGACACTCTTAATGAACAAGCAGCAACCTTATACTGAGTGTGTGCAGTTTTACCTCTCTCTACTGAGCATGTGCAGTTTTCAAACTGACTGAGGCACCATATTCAATTGCAGTACCAAGTTTTATACATATAAATTCCAGATTTGCCCCAGCAGTGATGGGCCCAAGACACACAGAGCAGCCCAACCTACCAAGTAAGGTCACCTACGATGTTGGGTGGGGGCTCCGGGAGCTTAAGAAGGCCTGCAAACGGTTGTGGCCAAGTGCCACTGTCAAGCCCCAGCTGCCTTTCCTAAGAGCCAGCCAGCCTGGCCTTGCCCCAGAGATGGTCTTGCTGGAGCAGAGATAGGGGAGGAGGCACCAGGGGCTTAAGAAGGCTTGTAAACGATGTAGGAGGGGATGCCAGGGGTTTCAGAAGGCCCGCAAATGCTGTGGCACAAATATACTTCTTTAAAAAAAAAACGAGCAAGGCCGGGTAATCACCTAGTATATCTTTAAAAACAGATTGATTTTTTTAATATGTTGTTTACATTATTAGAAATTATTGAGATTTCATTGCATGAAACATATTATATTTGCTTAGTGGGACTTAAATGAGTTAGCCCATTTATGATGTATTATGTCAACCAGGGTGAACAGACAGTAAAGAACAGCCAGATGAGATAATTCTACTTTATTTTAAAGCTGTATTAACAGAATATTCCCAGTCTGAAAATATAATTTTCCTGGTGTCACCTTTACAATCACATAACTTAAGGAGGGTCTCTCCCAAGTTTCTTGCTGTGGGCTACGCTCCCTTTTATTTGACTATTCCCTAACAGCATCTCTTCCCCTACTCCCAAGATCGTTCCCACATACCATTACAGTTACAGTTATAAGATCCACTGAGCTCAAAGTAATTAGAACTGGCATAACTTTCTGAGATAGGAAGTATGTGGTGGAAATATGCCTGATCAGCTGTGTATAAATTTGCACATTTCAAGTCCATACTATATTAAATAAAATATATCTTTCAATGCAGCCAAAACTTTTTGTTCCCTAGAACAAGTTAGATAATAATCTGTGCAGTTAAATGAGTTTTTTTTATTGGAATTATGTAGATAAAATATAAAAAAGAAAATGACTATAGCTCAGTGGAAGAATATATGTCAGAACTTCTGGCAGAAGTCCCAGGCCCAGTCTCCAACATTTAAAACAGCTGCTATTTCTCTGAATCTCCATGTTGTTGGTCAGCGTGACTAGATCAATGTTTCCTAATTTGGACAGTTTTAAGATGTGTGGACTTCAGCTTCTAGAATTCATAGAAATGGTTATGCTGCCTGGGGAATTCTGGGAATTAAAGTCCATGCATCTTAAAGTTGTCCAGATTGGGAAATCATGAGCTAGATGAGTAAGTTATCTAAGCATAAGGCAACTTCCTGCTTTCCTTAGTGTTGTGAATGAAACAACTCCTCAAAATTCATAATTATTACTCCCTATAGATTTAAAGACATAGTGGAGAAGAGAGGAAAATAATAAGGCATTCTAGGGACCAAAGCATGGTGAGGGTGCACATGCTTTGCATATTAAAAGCATTGGGTTCAGTCCTCAGCATGTTCAATGAAAAGGGAAAAAAACAGTAACAGGAGTAAATGGTGGAGAAGAAAGAAGAAAGTGAAGAACCTGGAGAATTGCTGCTAGGAAGAGTAACCAATTGAACTAAATAATCAGATAATCTGATACAAGGGTATTTGCTTTGTTGATGTAAAGATTCTGTTTAGTGATATCTCTGTACTTAGAATGGGAATGGGAAATTTTCCTAGCCCTGGAAAGAACCCACCAGTGCTGGGAAATTGGTATCTTTCTGCATATTTCTGCATAAGAATAAAGACAAAAATGGGATAAAGGTTTGGCAGCAACACTAGTTAATCCTGAAATAATGATATGTGGGAATATTCCTCCAGGGAAGCTAAGTTGCATCTGCAAAGATATACTCCAGAAGTTAGTAAAACTTGAACCACCCAAAGCTTCCCAGGAACATTTAGTACAAAGGACATTAGTGTCAAATGGGCAGCCAATATACAGCTTAGACTCCCTTCATTTTAAGAACAAGCTTCACTAAGCACAAACTAGTTGGAAGTGATACATCAAATTTTCCAAATTCTCCAATACATGATGGAAAACATGGTAGTGCAATTTTGGTGCAGTTTGATTCAAGTAGTTCTATATCCAACCAGAGACAAAAGTCCAGTGTAGGACTAATATAATAGTCTTGACCCAAGAGAGAATTCAGATCTTATCAATGTGTTGATGCCTTGCAACATGAGATTGCTGTCTGGAGAAGTGAGATTGCTATGTGATAAGCGGTAGCAATATGCCTTGAAGGATGGCTGCACCTTTCTTCAAAGAGGACTTGGCAAATTATTTTGGTCAATCTATGTGCAATTGTTTTATTTTAATTCCTTTTTCTAGACCTTCATAGTTATTTTGGAAAATTCTGGATTTTCTGGGGGTTCATCATATGTTCCCCAAGATTTTTGAACATCAAATTTGGCCATCTTTTACAATCATGTAGAGCCGTAGAAGAGCACTGAATGTATTTCAGGCTGTCAGGGGCAATATTCAAACCCAGTTTTGCATGAGAACCAACACAGAAATATATCCCAGATTTTTCTTTTATATAGAGAGGCCACTGTATAGAAGAGATTCTTTGAACTTTTCAAAAATCACATCTCAAGGATAGTATACCTAGTTGGGAAATCAGCTGAGCAAAAATCTCCTTATTGTTTGTTTAGCTAATACTGCACTGCATTTATCAGGTGTGATGCAAAATAGCAGGCTAATCCAGCAGAACAGGAAAAGATCTAAATTGCATATTACAACTGGTAGACACCAGCCATCTTAGCTTTCCTAGAGATGTACTGCAGCCTCCTAATTGTACAGTTCTGCAAACAAGGTATAATCTGCATAGTAAAGTCTGTTATACTGGGGCATTTCCTATATCAGGGAGTTCTGAAAACCTGCCTATCAATTATACAGGAATAATGTTCCAGAGACCAAAGAGAGACAATTGCCATTTAAATTTCCATAATGCATTGGAGACATGATTAGAAATAATAGTGACAACTTCGAGATCATGGAGATTCAGAGAGGCAGCAGCTGGCCAGGATTTTAGGAGATTTTGGAGACTGGATCTTGGACTTCTGCACAAAGATATATATTCTTCCACTGAGCTATTGCCATTTGCTTGTTTAAGTTATCTACATCATTCCAATTAAAAACTCATTGAAATGCACAGATAAATAATATAACTTGTTCTAGAGACCAAAATGATTTGGGTGCATGGAAAAAATAGAACTTCGAGAAGCATCAAGCAGAGATTTTTATGGGTTGAAAAGTAGGTGGCAGAATTGTCAGAATGATATCCCAACACCTTTGGATAGAACCAAGCAAATATCACTGGTGGATTTACAGAGATAAATCATCTGTCCAAAAATTATAAGCTGATAGTTTTTTTTTAATCTTTCACAGCACAATATAAGTAGTTATGGGACTGATTCTCTGGAACCATATTCAGACTGAGAAGGTTTACTTTGTTTTACTTAGTTTAAAAGGGTGATACATTTTTTGCAAATAAAATTGAGTTGCTGTAATTATTTGAAAAACCTTGCATTGAATATTATTTTTGTAATTATAATTATTCATATGTTCAGAAAAAGATCTGTGCAAACCATTCAGAAGGATTTCACAGCCAAACGATAGTTCTTGCAAAGTCTCTGCACTTCTCCCCTTTTTCTGATCTGAGCAAACTGGTCATTGCTGTGAACTTATATTTAGATTTTCAAACCAAACAAGAGCTATTTAGGACACAAACTGATTTCCCTTCCTGATTAAATAAACATCTGCTGCTGGCCCCCGAAATTCACTATTCACAAATATTTGAACAAAACAGGTCAACTGATGAGAGAAACAGAAACTGGTACGTAAAAATATGCTACTGGTACGTAGCATATCAAGCCCATGTTCCTGTGCTATTTTCTAAAAGAATCCCACAGTCAGACATGAGTTTTCCAGTTGTACTCGGACAATATTCAAGAAAAAGGACCAAAAAATTCTATTTACAATTATGTTGAGGGTTCCTACACTAGTTACATCAACATTTTGTAGCATATAACTGATTACTACCACATTTTTTTTAAAAAAATTGTCCATTATTGTGGCACATTATCTGGGTTCAGAATACCCCAGTGACTGAGTAGAAACAAATCTTAAACAGTCCTTCAGCAAGGTATTCTTGGTTCCTCTCTTAAATCCACCTCTATTTTGACATTACAATATTGTACATTTGTTTCCTCCCTTTTTCTTGGTCCAATAACCCAAATGAGAAGGGCAGGAAGAAACAACTCTTATTATATCTTGCAAATGTATTCAAATATATAAACTGTGCAAAGAAGTCCAAAAGGAAGTCCAACAGAACGTAGAGTTTCCAAAGATTAATGGGATTTAGAAGATGTCTAATGAAGCTTATCATTAACACACTTCTATCAGGGATTGTCATTATCTAGATGTCTGTATTTTATTCAGATTCTAGCTATAATTATCAAGTGCCATGTTGGTTGAAAGGTGGGATCCTTGAGGCTCACTGAACTTGGTTATTGGTGCTCGCTGACCTTGGTTGTTTTCTTGCAGATGTTTCATTACCCAACAGGGTAACATCATCAGTGCTTAAAAGGAAGTGGGGTTTGCTCTCTGTTTACATACAAAGGTTTGCCCTACCAATGGTGGTGGTAGTGTTCTTGGTGGGTCCTTGATTAGGTATATTGTTTATGCTAGAGCAGGGGTGTCAAATTCATGTTGTCACAGCAGCATCACATGACGTATCAGTACTTTTTTCCCCTTTGCCAAACCGGGTGTGGGTGTGGCCAGTGCATGACGCATCCGGCCCGTGGGCTGGGAGTTTGACAGCACTGTTCTAGAGAAACCCTGAAAGTCTGGCATTTAGAGAAATCAACCATCAACACAGACACATAGAGATAAACATCTACCCATTATTCAAAAGAGGCAATCAAAAAGCTGCATCTCCCTGCCAGAAATCAACACCCAGATAAGCAAAGATTAAAACCAAGATTAATATTAAACCAACAGACAAACTGTAAATAATACCTCAATCAAGGAATTACCAATTCAGACAAACAAGCTAACAGTAAATAACAGCCTAACCAACCACCAACTACCAACAATGACTGGGTAAGCCACTTATATATAAACAGAGAGCAAAGCCCATTGCCTTCTAGCACTGATGATGTTACCTAGTTTGGTAATGCAGTGTTTGCAAGAAAAAATCCAAGTTCTGTGAGCACCAAGGATCCTACAGAACATTAATAATTAGACCATGGCATGTTGAAACGAGTACTTTCTGTTTGTTTGTCTGTTTGTTATTTATTTAGTATCCCATCTTTATTATTATTACAAATAAGGTGGGCAATTTTGCTTTAGTTTTGGCACAGAGAAAAATAGAAATATTACAGATGAAAGGCTGCAATATCCGAGCTGACTACTAGATGGCAGCAAAAATTAGACTTTTTTCACCTCTCTTTGCTGCCATCTAGTGGACATCTGGAGTTTTGTTCTTTAGATCTATAGTGCTATAAAGTATAGATTCTACATACAGCATGAAAGGCTGTGCTTGGTGTCGTATCTAGAAGCCCAACTTGCCTTCTTAGGGCATCATTTATTTATTTCAATTTATATAGCTGCTGCCTCATTAAAACAACATTGGGCAGTCTTTTATGATTAGTACAACTAGGATCAAATCTGGGTAATCTCCAAGATGTCTGTGGGTCCTTCAGTGATTTGGAAAGCTGCAAAAAAAGAAAAAAAACACGGTATGTCTTTAGAAAAGTAGAAATAGAAACAGTTCCCTGCATTTAAAGCTAAAGAAAAAGGATTTTGTAAAGTGGCCTTCTGTAAGCAAATTGTACTCAACATTAAAGTGCTTCATATTTTGGGTAGCGGGGGAAAGTTAACATGGTTGGCTGTGTGTGCAGTCGCTTTGATTTGTGGGCATCAGCAGAGTAACTGGGGGCAGCCATTGAAGCAACCATGCATAGTTGCTTCAGAGGTTCTTTGCTCATGTTACACACTTTGTGTCCTCCCCTTTTGAATGCCTCATGTTGCCTAATGGCAAATGCAGAAAACCAACCCAAACAAAGTAAGCCAGTGATCCATATCCCGAATCATCTGGGTTGCCCTTTTGGTACTTTAGGCTTATTGTGGCTTTCTATCATACACAGACACACCTAGGATTTGTCAACTTGGTTCAGTGTAGTGATAACCAGGAAATGTATCAGCAGAACAAGTTATGAACTTAACTCAGTAAACTATAGTAAAGACTTTTCTTTTCCTATTATTTGTCCCAATCTAGGCTTGCTGGAGATAGATTTCCATCCTCAATATAAGCTTTCCATGTGCTCCTTTTAGACCCTTTTAACCTTTCTATGTGTATTTTTCCCCTCACACCATTGGGATGTTAATGCCAAATAGAGCCAGATTTTATAGTGAAGAAGGGAATCTTGTCATGCCAATGAGGAGCAAGCACAACGTAGCAACAAAAACTTCTTTGCCGTGGTTACTATCTCTTAAGCAATAGCATCAACTTTCCTGTCAAATGATGCTAATCTTTTAAAATACTAACATTTCCCCGCTCCCGTCTTACTTCAAATGTGTCCTCTTCTTTAAAGAGTTCATTATAGATAACTCTCAGCCAATCACTGAATCTGTCTTTTTTTCTTGAACAAACGGCAGATAGTCTCAGGAATGGAAAAAGGGAAGATATGAGCACTTTCTCTTTCTAGAGACACATTCAGTTACTGATGTTGGATCTCCTAACCTATCTTCCTTTCGGGCCCATTTAGGCAGCCTCCAAGACGCCTGCTGCTCACAACATTCCTGCCTGCATTCCTTGGGGAATGAAGAAACTATCTCTGAGGTTCAAAAGCCTTGAGGGGAATGTCATGCAGGCTTGGTTTGGCTTTTTAGGCTCTTTTAACTAGGGATGTTTAGATTGGTCTAATGCCAATTTACATAAATGTAGCAGGTTTTAGATATTACTCCTCTTGGTTGATAATTAGAACAACTTGTCTTTGTTCTCATATACATTGTCCCTCTAAAATGCAGAGTTTTGCAACTTTCTCCCATAGGCGCTTTAAAAATTCCACCTTTTTGTGAGAAATAATAATCAAATTTGGCTTCTGTTCAAGGAAATCAGTAAGCAAAAGGAATATATTACTGTAGATGTGATCATAGAACTTTCCAAGGGCCGGGGACTTTCACCATCCAGGTTATTTACACTGGAAGAAACTGAACTCAGTTCCGGAACGGAACAGATTCCTTTATTTCATGATGCTGAATTCGGTTTGTTTGCTGAGATTAAAGGCATTAGCAGCCTCTCACTAACTATCTAGATGGCAGCAAAAATTAGACTTTTTTCATCTCTATCATTTCCCTTAAAGAGAAGTGGGGTATAAATCTAAATAAATAAATAAATAAATAAATAACTGTGTAACAATCTTAGCAGTTGTTAAGTCTAATGAAAACGCGTGCTCTGAAGATGCACTGTATATTATTTTGTATCCAGAGGATTTTATTTTCATTACTGCATAATCCATTAAAATTTCAGTTGAAAGAAATAAAACAAATAAAAGTCAAGTCTCTGCCTTTTAGAAGGTAGAACCTCTCGAACATGGAACACATTGGGAATGTGAAGTTTTTTTTTAATTAACGTTTTTTATTAGATTACAGAATAAAATACAAAAATATGAAAGCAAATAATAGGACACAGTGGGGAGGAAAAGCAGAAAGAAAAGTGTGGGGAGGGGAGAAAAGAAAAGAAAAAAAAAGCATTGACTTCCAACTTTCTCTGTTGCGGTAGAATACAGCATCAGCATCGAACCTCAAGTTTTACTTTTCCCAAACATATAAAACTAGCAATTTCTATAACAACAAATCAATCTTTCTGGTTGTTTGAAATTTTGAAACACTTGCTGCTAAGTCAGTTTTATATTTTATATTTATTTATTGGATTTATTAGGGCTTCCCCAACTCCTGGAAGACTTGGGGTTGCTTACAATATGCCCAATACATATGTTTAAAGCACAATTTAAAATACATCTGTGCCTGAACTAAAACAGCATGCAAGAAAACCTCAGTATCAGCTTTCTCCACCTAGACTCTAACCCCGTAACAAGAAGCCCTGTTTCTGCTTGGGTCATTGGAAGGAATCCCTTTGACAGCTGAAGCATCTGAGCTGGACTCTACAGTATAGCCACGGAAGGCACAGCAAGTCAGCCTATTACCTGCTTCATGCTATATAACCTACTGAAAGTTTCATGACAGGAACTTCAGAATTTATCTAGTTTGGATGCAGTTGTAATCAGTCTGTTGAAGCTGGGTGAAGTAGGCTTCATTCTGGATTTTGCAGCCTGATTCAAAGGAATTGCCATTTCAGAATGTAAAACATATAATCCTAGATTAGCAGTTAAAAGGGGCTTGCTTGAGAGAGCGTGCATGAGAGTGTCTTACTAGTGCTGTTTCTCCCCAAAAGACATATAAATACCTGGTGAAATTGTTCTGTAAGTGATTGTGGATTTAGATATTTAATTTACTCTGTTATACTTTACTTTTTGGGGAATGAATTCTGGCTTTATAATTTTTTTATAAGCCGCTATGGTGACTTTGATGGGAACCATGTAAGATATAAAAAATAGGGAAAATAAGGGCAATCTGATTGTTTCTTTTACGCAAGACTAAACTCTATAATTTACCCTCATTTTTGTATGTTGTTTCTTGTTCTCTTAATATGATCTGTGCAGAAAAATAAACTCAGTTTTATTGGAAAATTATTTGTTTGGTTCTTGCATTTTTTTCTCTTCCCTATGATGTCTTAGGCTTGGCTTCACCTACTAGATGAAGAAGGCCTGGTCAAAGAATCATGGGATAATCTGTCGCATATTGAGCAATATTGGTTGGGACCCCAAATTCTGGTTTTATTGGGGGGTTTTCTAGTTTTTATTATTGTGAGCCACCCAAAGTGATGGTGCATAATGTGAACAGAAATATAATTCAACAAACAAATGCATAAATAAAATTGCTTAGGAATAATAGAGTGCCTTTCAAGAGGCACAGAGAGGTGGAATCTTACATTACCATAACATTTTAATCATTTTAAAGGCAAATAACCTGCCTGCTTATGTTGCAGGATGATTGTCCGTCATGTCAACTCTGAAGGTATCCTCAGTGTAAACCTGGATTTCATTTAGGGGGCTCTGGGATGCTAGGAGCTGGGAGTCATAATCAGTATACTGTAGCTTCATTTTCTTTGAAGATTTCGCTTTAAAAAATGTGATCTCAAGCAATTTGCAATCCTTTGGAGGGCAGGTGCAACTTTTCCAGCTCCTACACGTATACTCAAATGTAAAATCTGGGCTTGAAGGATTTTTTTAATTCAGAATTTGATTTTCAGTCTAGCTCCAAAGAGCGCTGCTTTTATGCTAGTCAGGACAGCAGGATATTCAGCATCCTGGGAAGAGGACTGATCAGCAGTCACGGCAGCTACAGGCAGCTTCCCAACTATTTATATCAAGTCCCTCCCCTCCTCCATAGAAAGATCTCTCTTTGAAAGCAGTTCAAAGATTCATTTGGGGTTTCGTCATTGGGCATCTGTGACAGAACATGATGGCTGAATCAGGAGCTTGTTTCCAGGGTCTTCCAGAGCTGCGGCATGAAAGCCGATGGCTTCTTATATTGTCCTGGAAGCTCTCTTTCAAAGCCAAGGAAGAGGCATAGGATGGTCTTTAGACTCTCAATCAATGACTCCCTTTTCATTATCCAACACGGTACATTCCAAAAGGACAAACTATGAAGTGCAACCCTGCAATAGCTTGGATAGTCAGATGCTTTAGGAAATCTGCTTCCCTTAATTTCATCGTTCCTTTTGCCATGTGTGAAAGAAATGACAAAAGAATGCCAGCTTTCTCTTGGTTTTTTTCTTCAGTGGGTCCTGCCACCTTTAAAAAAAAAAATAGTACAGGCAGTGAATAGTATGCATTCACAAATGCAAGAATTCAGGATTTTTGATAGATAGATGATAATATAGATAAATGATGGATTTTTTTTATAGATGCCAGAGAGATGATAGAGAGGTGGAGGAGGGGAATTTGGAAGCTAGGCAGAATCAGGTCTGACCGGGAATATCAGAGCAGCAGGCCGAATTAGGAATTTGGAAGAAAAAAAATCTCAGAAGGCGGCAACAGTGAACTAAATCTGCATTGCTATGTCAATTATTTTTAGGCATTTCTCCTTATGCATTTACAATAGGACTCTCTTTGGCTATGCTAAATTAAACTGGACAAAGTCAACAAAACAAAATATACAAAAATTGCAGAGTAACTTTTTTTTTTATTGTAATCCCAGCCTTTAGATTTCTTTATGGTGTATTGTACAGGAAGACCTAGAAAAACATGGTTTACCTTTAAAGGGTACCATATGTGCTGTAGGCTGCTTAAATGAATTTCACTAGGAACAGAGAGTCATGTTATGCTCTGAAAAATGAAGAGTTTCTACCTTTTGAGACAGGGACAGAACATGATCGTACACTTTATGTACCTTGCTGGCTGGCAATTAGAACATGCTTGTGTGGGAAATGGAAGAAATATTTTGTTACTTTGACTTTAATAGTAAATCATGAACAATTTTGAATTCATCCACCTACCTATCAGGAACCAGGACCAGAATGGGTGAATATTGTAGATAATAAAAATTCTTACTTCTGGAAACTTGCTTGCTGATTTTTCACCATTTATACATATCCTTCATTCAATTCGTTCTTTTAAGCATATCTTAATTTTGATTCAATAATTTTAGAGCCACACACCTTAGCATATCATTCAGTATATCTAATACTCATGGCTAAGAGTTTATATTGTCAGCCAACAAAACAGCTTTATCTACAGACACATTCATATCCCTAACCAATATGCTGTAACATTGTCTTAAGTATTCTCTTATTATTTATCCATAAATAAATTTAATAGCCAGGGGGACATCCTTGTCTTCTCTTACTTCCTGTTCAATGTTGAAATATTTATTAAATATTATTCCAATGCAGAATGCATGCTTTATTTTCATCATACACTACTCACATTCAGTACCAAAATTTCAGTCCTACATTCAAGTGAAAAAGTCTGTAAATCAAGCTTGATCACATTTTCATAAATTTTGTCTAAATAGATGAATGTATAATATGCTTTCTCACTCTCCTGCAATCTTTAATGACCAGCAGAAGAGCAACATTCTGTTTTGCACACCCTCTGCCTGACATGAAGGTGTATTGCAGCCCCCAAAGTTTGCATTGCTCTTTTATCTCCTCCCAAATGGAATTTTGCCAAACATCTTCCCAGGTAAATTCTACAACCCGCCCTGTAATTTTTAAACCCACCCTTACTACTTTTCTGTTTGCATACAAAAACAATTATAGCACTTTTCCAATGATCAGGCATAGCTGCAATCTTCACTTTAAAGCAATTGTAGCAATTGTGCAGACGCTCCATAAATAAACTACATCTATATTTCAATGATTCTCCAGTTATACCATTTGCATTTTCTAATAACAGTTTCATATATAAACATTGTTATTTATTGATTCCTTTCACACCATGTTAAAGACAACAATCTGGTTTTTGTTATCTCTCTCCTTCACTTCCAGGTTCATCCCGCAGTTTCAGTTTGCCTACTTTGTCTAATATATATTTCAGCAGCATATGTGTAAGGATATCGAATTATTTGTCCCCTACAACAGCGGTTCCCAAACTTTTCGGGCCGCGGCTCCCTTAAGATGCGCCGCGGCTCCCTTAAGATGCGCCGCGGCTCCCCCAAGATGCGCCGTCGTCACGGGGGCGCCGCGATTGATGTCTGCGCCCGCTGCGCCACCCCCGGGACGCCCGGCGCGCATGCGC